>FIZR01012250.1:0-16935 GCA_900060175.1 Ferrisia virgata
AATGTCAGATGTCCTAGCAATATTTTCTACATGTGGATTGTAGACATGACCATGTTAATGTTAAACCATTTATTTTCATAGAAAAGTCCGAATTTTTAGTATATGGATCACTAAATTGAAAATAAGACACAATGCTGTTGTACACAACTTCATATTTCCTCTGTTACAGAATGTTATGCATCGTGGAACATGATATTTCTTTTTCTCTACTGGGAATTTTAAAAAGTCCTCTAAAATGATCTATCAATTTCCCACTTCATTTAATGAGGAAAGATTTGAAGTTCTCAAATGCAAACTCAACTCTCTGAAATGTTTTTGTCAATAAGCAATCGTCAATTTAAAGTATTTCATCAGTTTATTCTATTTGAGAAAATTTTTTCCTAATATAAATTTTTTTTTTTAATTGAGTACTGACTAAAATCGCTCGAATTTGATTGTTAGGCTTGGCCTGTCGTTGAGCTCAAGTCATGAGAGTGAAGGTGACCATGGGTTAAAATTTAGACGTGTTTATAAACATAGAGGTGTAAAGGGGTGAAAATAGCTGAAAGTATTTATTTTTAAGCCAATTATTAGAAGAATCTAAAAATTATTCATTTACTGTTAAAATTACCAAGTTGAGAGAAACGTTTTTTTTGTGTGTGTTTTCGACTTCTGAAGACCCACTCGGAGGTGTAATGAAGAAACTGCAGTCTTTTTGGTCACAATTTTTATGGTGGGGGGAGGGGGGAGAGTACTTGCGATTTTCAAACAATCGCGATCGAAGTTCAATATCAACTTACTTTCTCAATTCGGCTCTTTCGTGCTCACATTTTTCAAATTTTTAGTAATCTGAAGGTCAGTTTAGAGCACAACGGAGTCGGATCAACAAAGTAAGTTAATATTCGATCTCAGCAGTGTCGAATTAGTAACAATCTATATGCCACACGTTATTTTAATAATTTTACAGTATTTTTCAGATCGATAGGGGGGGAAGTGGGGCTACTCGAAGGATGGATCTAAAAAGTAAGTGAATATTCATGCTCAGCGACCTCAAATTAATAACAATCGATATGTCAATTTATTTTTTCAATTTTTTTGAATTTTCATCAATCCAATAATTCGTGTTTCTAACATTTTTAAAAATTGTAGCTACCTAATCGCTTTGAAAACCTTTTTGTTGGTATTTATTTTTCAAAAATTAATGAATTTCAATATTCCAAATACTTCAACTTCCATCTCGTACAAAATTACCCAACTCGTGATTTTTTAATAACTGTAAATATTCATCAGCCGTGTCATCAAAAAGAAGATGGAAAATAGCCGGTGTAAATGTACTGTACTTATTTATTGACCTTCAAATGTGAAATTCACGATAAATTCCCCGAAGAGATGTAAAACTTGGAGATTTCAATTCTCGTAGATACCGACCAGTTTTATCCTCGATGAGACTTGTTATCGAGTTGAAATAGCACGAGCTATTTAGTCGTTCGTGTAAATGTATAAGCATGAGACGTAAATACCTGTGACTAATGTAATATGCTAATGAGAGCCTATTTTAAATTAAATTATCTTCGGTTGGCTTCTAGAAAATTACGTTTCTATATTTCGTTTTGGTCAATGCTCCGGGTCCTGGGAGTTCGAAGCATTCCCCACTTTAATGTTTCTTTGACGGTGAAATATATGAATATTGATTGTTATTCGTGAGCTTTAATCGTACGAACCGTATGCTATTGTTTGGTACTTAATATTACGTTTTGGGAAAATTACGTTTATATCCAAATGTCGTTAATTACGATCATTGTGTGTAATTATTCGAAGCTGGGTACATTTGTGTATAGGTCACTTTTGGAGTGTTGGTAATATATTTTTCCAACTTCGTTACTGCCCGTCGTGCAAATATCGTCAGTTTGGTGTCATCTGACGCGTCATTTTCAAGTCAGTATACTTTAGATCCCGCTTTAAAAAATTTTCACCAATCAGAATTATAATTGCCCCGCCTACTTTAATAGGCATTGCAATTGCTGTGTCAATTTTAAATCAGAGAAACGCCATTAATATTTTCTGACACAAAAATGGTATACTTTTGACGAATTTTTGAGTTCCGGGCGACACTTAAACGACACATCACTGGCGAACTTCTGATACATATTTGTTGACATTACCACGGCACAGATATGTTATAAGTCTGACGAGTGGCACAATTCTGATAACATTCTGATGCATTTCTGGCATGATTCTGACACCATTTTGACACAGTTATGGCATCTTTCTGATAACATTATGACACCATTCTGACACTATTCTGACACATTCATGAAGTGTTTTTGACACTAGTTCGGCATATTTTTGACACAATTCTGACATATTTATGACACTGCTGAAAATATGTCACAATTGCATCAGAACTGTGTCAGAATATTGTCACAATGTTGTCAGAATCATGCTAGAACTGTGTCAGAATGGTGTCACTCCTAAGTCACATTAGAGTCATAATCAAGTCAAAAGCATATCAAATGTCATTCATATGGCGATAGGGTACTGCCAAAACAGTGCCAAGTCCATATAGCCTTAAAAACATGTCACAACAGTATCAAATAAATTTTACATGGCTGTCAGAAGCATGCTACTTACCAAGTCACATAAGTGGCATAATCAAGTCCAAAGCATTTCATTATTATGTCAATAGTGTACTATCAATATTCCAATATCTCATCAAGTGACTGTCGTTTCATGATCAGGACCAAAAAATGAAGTACTTAATGCCCTTTAGATCTTCTAATGCTAACTGCCACAGTAGCTGAATTGGTAAGGAAGTCGATTTGTACCCAAGAGGACCCAGGTTTGAATCCCATCATCAGCAAAAAAATTGAAAAATTTCGCGAGTTGATATAAATAAAAAAATAATTACAATTAATACTTTAATATTAATAGTAATTTAGTGTAATGGAATATGAAATATGTCAGAAATGTATCAGATACATGTCATTTTTGCGACAATAGGTGTTATTTTTGTATCAGAAGTGCGCCATTATTGTGTCCGAATCATGTCACCAATGAGTCAAATTCATGTCATTAATATGTCACAGTTATGTCACAGCCATGTCATAACGAAGTCATTTTGCAGTCATCCTGGTGCCATTTCAATGTCACTGTTATGAGTTTGGCTCATATTTAGTGATCTCGGATTCGCTGAAGCATTGCCAGAAGTGAGGCATTTTTGCTGTCAGAAGTCTCACCTCAGAACTGTGTCATGTGACACTATTCTTATCGTGCCATCATTTACACCATGGGTGGTATATCAATTGACAGGTTACGAATATCTTGTGGAACAAGGTTTAGATATATTTACTTATTCGAAAATAATGGTAATAAAATTTGTGGCATTGGTACATCGTAAAAATATGAGATTACCAGAAACTGTTGAATTATTTTCATATATTTGTGTGAGGTTGTATTGTGTGTAGTTTCGTTAAAAGTTTTTCAATTGCGAATACAACGTTAAATATACTTATACTTTACGTTTGTTACGAATCGAAATGGTCGTTATTGTTATTTCTTTCCCTCCTCTAGTCCTGTTTTTGCTTTATTTTCGTGCTGTATTGTTAGCTGCCGTTTTTGACGACGCTGGGCAAATGTTGCAGAAAAAATATACTTACGTACTTAGATGTGGATATCTGTTGTACGTGTATAACGGTTGTAAAAATTTTATTATTCGCACGATGGCCAATTTATTTTAATACTTGCGTTAGATGATGTGTGAATAGTTGGTGAAAAGAAACGAACTTACAGAAGTTCAATTTTATTCTTTTTACGTTGGTAGCCTGGTTCATCTTATCTTATTCTATCTACATAACAGGATGGGATGGGCTAACAACTCACCTTAGGATAAAATAATGAAAATATCTCCGGATATTGGTAATTAGTCTTGAAAACTGGATATTTAAATTCTCTAACTTGAGTATCGTTGAAGGTTGCAAAAGCCAGGTACTTTCCGTCTGGCGAAAACCACATGCATTTTTTCTTCTTCGTTATTTCTTCTGTGTAACGAACAAGGAAGAAAAAAAATGATCAATATTTTAGAATTATTATGTATAACTTTATTGGGGTTAGTTTTAAGGGATGAAAGTTACCTTGGTAGAGCCAATCTGGTACGCCGTTTAAGATGGAATTCGAGCCGGAGTACGTAATTTGATACAAAACGGTGTTGGAAATAACCTCGGGTTTATAATAAACGTTGTACTTGTAAACGAAAGCCAATCCGTTGCCTCGAGGTGACCATATGACTTCTTCGATGAAAGGGATCTCATGCTCGTGGATAGTTTTCACTAAATGAGGTGTTAATGATATGTGATTTCTGTTTGAAAAAATTTAAAATTATCCGAATTGAAATGAACAAACAAAGTGAGTCGTCATTGGAGTAATACTCAGAATATATATGAGAAGGATTTAAAGAAAAAGGAAAATATTGGATGTCGGCGGTACTTTTTTATAATAAATAGCGTTGCTAAAAAGAAATTATGAAAGTATGGTTGAATCGATTCATTGATAGCTTAGGGAATCATTTTACTAATTATTTGGAAATACCAAATGTAAATAAGAAAAAAAGTATTAATTGTATTTTTGTAGAACTCAGTCATGAATAGTTTGTTTTTTGGATATGTGAATCGTTCACGAACGATTTAATTAGTTTTCGATGAATAGGTAATTTGTTTGTTATTTTTATATTTTCAAAAAACTTGTAAAAAGGTGTACTGAGAATAGTAACAGTTCTGAATGGTTTAACTGTTTGAAAACGATAGGTAATTTACCATTTTTTACTGTTATCTTGTTGGCGATTTACCATTATTTCATTGTTAACTTACTGTTATTTCTTCGGTAATTAATCATTATTCTGTCAGTGATTTGACATTATTTGCAGGTAATTCACGTTTATTTTATTGGTAATTTACCGTTATCTCGTTGACAATTTACCATTATTCTGTTGGTAGTTTACTGTCATTTCACTGAAAATTTACCATTATTCTGTCGACAGTTTACTGTTATTCCAGTGATAGTTCACCATTATTTAATTGGTAATTTACTGTTATTCTATGGGTAGTTTACCATTATTTCATTGAAAGTTCACCATTGTTTCTGTGGTAGTTTACCATTATCACATTGACAATTTACCATATTTACCATCATTTCATTGGTAGTTTACCATTATTTCACATTATTTGATTAGTAGTTTACCATTCTTTCATTGGTAATTCACCATTATTTTGTGGTAATTTACCATCGTTTTATTGGTAGTTTACCGGTATTTCATCAGCAATTCACCAATATTTTTCCAGCAGTTTATCATTATTTCATTAGCAATTTACCGTTATTCCGTGAGTAGTTGACTAATACTTTATTGGTAGTTTACCATTAGCTCATTACTAGTTGACCATTGTTTCATTGGTAATTCATCGTTATTTCAGTAGTAATTTAGGATTATATTATTGCATCATTCTGCATTATTTCAGCAGTACTGTTATTTATGTTATTTTAACGATAACATGCCGTTATTTTATTGTAAATGTAACGTTATTCTATTATTAATTTCCGGTTATTTCATCGGTAATTTACTGTTCATTCAAACAACCAATTAGATTCTTTGGCGACCTACTCTAGAAGTAGTTATTATGCTCTTCAATGTACAAGAAAACAACATACTTGCAATAAAATCACTTATGTTCAATTTAGTCGTTCACGAACGATTCGTTTGTAAAAATAATCGTTCAGTTCCTCGAATAACAGATATGAATACCCTAATGGCATGGTTTTTTGTTACAGAAAAAGTATTTGGTAATTTTATTATGTACAATTGTATAGTTTTTCAGTGGTTCAATGTGAAAGAAAGTCGTTCGTTCATGAACGAATTACATGAGTCATCACTTTACGATATCGTCGTTCATCAAAAACTGTTTTTTTGCTCAAATGCGCGAACAGAAAAGGCAGAACTACAAGTCAACGATTCGCTTTTCTTCACAACGAATCGTTCGTGAACGATTGATTCGAATCGCCGGGTAATCACTCATACCAAAAATATGATTTACAGTGCTCATAATTCTGAAAAAAAAAACGAGAATTTTATATTTCTGTAAAATTTACAGATCCAATTATTCGTAGAATTTGGTCGTTCACGAACGATTCGTTCGTTAAAAAAAGTAAAGTCATCCTTAATTACGCATTTTTCAGATTTTTTGCGTAAGCACGTATCTTTTTTTGTTGTTAATAAAACATTAATGATTTTATGCATGTAATCGTTCGCGAACGATTTGTTCGTATGAACAGCAAATCATTCATTATGTTTCCGAATAGCTTGTATAATTAGGTGTGTTTTTTTTTTTTTTTTTCGTCAAATAGGTGGTAGATAATTCAATTGTTTTGGTCGTTTGTGAACGATTCTTTTTCAAAGAGTCATTCGTTCACTAATGACTTACTCAAATCACCGCCAAATCGTTCATCAATGGTTTTTTAATAGAATTCTGTTAGAAAAATGTTTATTATAAATATGGGGAGATTATTTGATTTCTTTCACATCGATACGTTCGCGAACGATTGATTTGATATCAGTCATTGGTGAATTTTTCATGTGAAAATTGTAATTTTTTGTGATTAAACGTTTTAAAAGAATGCAATCGATAATTATTTATAAGGTTTTAGGTGTCTTTATTAGATCTATCCAACTGTTTTTTACATTTTCCATTGGTCAAATGAACGAAAAAAAAAAAAACAAGTCAGGTAAACTGTCCTTATGATTCATGAATGAAATTTTCCACCGGTTACAAACGATTGTAATATTTTAATTCGCCGAAACGTATATATTATTTTTTAATTTAATTTAAAACAAAATGAAATAAGGGTTAGTCGAACCATACGGTAGAGTTTAGCGGAACAAAGAGGTGTGGACGCGAAAGAAAGGCAAAAAAAAAAAGAACGAACGAACGAAATATGTGTTAAAAATGAACCGACACCAGCGAGGAGATAATATATTCGGGAAAAAGATTAAATTACGCAGTCAGTCACATCCGATTTATTTAAAGCAAGCTATAACTTTATGGAAATATTTTTTTTTTCGCCTTGGAATTGGAAATTCAATTTGTCGAAAACAGGGGAAAAAAATTTTCCGACGTACCACTCTTCACGTTCCGGCTCCCGATGACGTCGAGCTTTTATAATACGATGAAAAGTTCGCCGTCACGTTGTTTTTATACGTAAAGTTTGCTATAGGTATAGAGAGGCATAGGCGTCTGTTATTTTCGGAATAAGAAATAGAAGTGGAGAGTGGAGCGTGAAAACTGAAGAAATCGACAAACGAACGTACGTATACGTATGTACTTCGTGAGTGTGTAAAAGCACATATATACATACGTAAGTAAGTACTACGAAAAAAGGAGAAAAAAAAAACGTAGGTACGTAAAAAAATTGTATACTTACGGCGAGTATACCTCTTGAATTCGATATTTAGCTTTTTTCGTGTTCGTGTGAATCTGCATGAGAATAGAATTACAAAATCAGTATACTGGTACGAATAAATGAACGATATACCTAATACCTATTACCTACCCTGTACCCAAAATGTACGTGACATGGTGAAAATCGATGAAATTTTTTTCTCTTTCAATGAGTGAATAGGATTTGGTAATTAGGTATTCCAAGGTCGACCGCGGTCTGATTTGGGTTCCAAGACAGAATTAATTTGGAGGCTTTTCAATTAACTGTGTTACTCCCCGAGGGAAAATTTACCATACAATGGGACGAGTTTTTTGTGTGTCGTTGCCTTCAACATTATGAGAGCAAATTTAAAGGTGAATTTTATCTTTAATGTTTTGACCTTTTTGCAGTTTTTTAAGTAATTTTCCTCCATTGTCGTTTGGTTTGTTATGTTGAGAATTTTTTATTCAAATCGATTTTAAAAAACTTGGTTGCAAAATGAATGAGAAAGTGATGCTTACTTTTTTAATGTCCTTAATTATTAACAGGTACTTCAAATCGGCAGATACCATAAAATCTACGCCATTTGATATTCTCTGAAACAGAATAAAATATACCAAAAAAAAAAAAAAAAGTCATTAAATGGGAAAAAAAATTTCATCTGTTTGGTTTGAATATTAAATTATAAACATTTCAAATTTAACGATTTTTTAAAGTGAATTTATAGCAGAAATAACTTTATTAATACTTATAAATTTTATAAAATTTCAAATACCACTGGTAAGGAATTTGAGAGCATTCTCGTATTTGAAATCAATTTATAAAAAAAAAAAAAAAGTTATAATAGTCCAATATAAGGCACCTAGATCAACCGAAAATCGAGCAATAGGCGGAATTAATTTGATTAACGTTTATAGAAATTACGAACGAATAGCGCAATTCGGCGTAACATTGACTGGAAAAGCAAAAGGCAAAAATGAATTCGCCAATTTAATTATCGCCGGTTGTGAATTTCGTTATGTAAGAACGAGTTAATGTAAAATGATACGTTTCACTGCGCGAATATACATACTTGCTATATTCGAATTGTAAATTAGCCTTAATACCGAAAAGTAGGCTGGTTTTATCTTCAATGTAATTCTAAATTAGATTTTTGGATTAGAGAGCGTAGGTACCATTCTGCATAATCAAAATCATATTTTATTCGCGAAAATCCGACCAGCCGAGCACGTCTATTCAACTCGTATTAAACACGCCGACATCGTATGTCAGGGTAAATTTCGTCGTATTTTGGTTACAACGAAATTGACTGTTGGAAGGAATTTCCCCATCAGCCATAACCTAAGCTATTTAAGTGTCAAATATCAACGTAATGTATCTATACGTGTGCTTTGGGTGGTATAGGTAGGTATGCGATTATGGCGAAATGCAATATTAGTAAAATATATTAAGTTTAATAAAACTTGATTGTTCTTTGAAATTGATCGTTTGCAAACGAATAGGTACATCTTTTTTCGAAATTATTCTCGAACTGAATTCCAATTGTTCAGGTATTCAAAAGCATAAGTTTTTTTTTTGGAGAGATCGATATTGCGTGAGAAACTGCCTCAAATTGTTGTTTGAATCGTTCACGAACGACTGAGGTGTTTGTAATGATGGTCGCAGCTGCAATGCAAACCTCTAGTATTTTTTCAATCAGATAAGGAGTTGATTGTTACTTTCGAATGAATCTTTATAGGCTCACGAAAACGAATTTTCGAGTTATTCGTTCGCGAATGACTCTATTTTCTTACCGAATCGTCATACAGAAACTGAATTTCAAAATTTTGTCATATGATACGAAGATATTTTTTTTTTGAATCAGTGGTTCGCTGTACCGTGAATCATTGATTCAATTCGTTCGCGAACTATTAAAAATTTTTCGAATCACCGTTTGTAAACTAAATTATGATATTTTGATTTATGAAAAGATACACATTTTTTTTTTTGGATCAATCATTCGCCACTTGGAGAGTTATTGAATCGAATTACTTGGCGATTCGTTCGCGAATGACCTGATTGTACATCAGATTGTCAATTAACATTCGCGAACTGGAATCAGATATTTTGTATTGTAAAAATAGAATGTTTTCTTCGGATCAGCCGTTCGCGAGCCATTGAATCGAATCATTGAACGAACAGTTCGTGAACGACTGAACTTTTATTTAAAATTATCTTTTGAGATCTAAACTTGGCGTTTATTCGATAAAAAGAGGGCCCTTTTTTTTGAATCTATCGTCAATGAGTCATATAAACGAAATGTTAAGTCATTCATTTGTGAGCGATTTAATTTTTTTTTTCATTTTAAGATTCATGAACTGAAATTTGATATTTTGTTTCGTAAATAGATGGCTTATTTTGAATCATTCATTTCTCACATTGAGATTCATTGAATTAAACTGTCAAGTGATTAGTTCGCGAACAACTAAATTCTCATTTTAATTTATAAATCAAAAATTTTAATTCCGATATTTTTCTGTTGAACCAATCGTTCAAGAGTTATTGAATCGAGTTACTCAGCGACTCGTTCGCGAACGATTCCATTTCATTTTCAAATCTTTATTTGCAATTTTTGAACCAAATTTCGTTCTTTTGTTTTGCAAAAAAATATTTCTTTTAATTAGTCGTTCACTACCGATTGGATTTTCTCTTAAAATCATCTTTTGAGAAACTGAATCTCAGTATTTTATTTGAAAAAAAATGCTTTCTTTGATTCAGTCGTGCGCCATGTCGCAAATCATCAACTAATTCGTTCGCGAACGATTAAATTCTCTTTCCAATTCATTTGAAAATTCAATTTCGATATTTTGTTTTTAATTAAGCCATTTGAGAATTATTGAATCGAATTACTTAACGACTCGTTCGCGAACGACCCCTTTTATTTAAAAATCATTTTTCACGATTCGCGAACTGAATTTTGATTTTTTTTTTGCAAAAAAATACTTTTTGAATTATTTGTTCATGATTAAATCGAACTATTTGTCGATTCGTTCGCGAACGACAATCATTGAATCGAATTACTCAACAACTCGTTGGCGAACGACTCCATTTTTTCGTATCTATTCGCGATTCACAAAATGAATTTCGAACTTCTGTTTTGTGAAATGAAAATACTTTTTTTAATTTGTTGTTCCTGACGGATTGGATCGAAAAGGGTGTTGAGGTGACACTTGAATGACATATCACTGGGGAGCTTTTGACACATATTTGTTGACACTACCATGACACAGGTATGTTCCAAGTTTGACATTTTTTTTGGCGCATTAATGACGTATAAATGACTTATTTCTAACGCTTGTAAGATTACATTCTATTGGTATAAATCTGACATGAAGTTGATGTTTCTGCTGACACGTTTGCGACACACGAATGGCATATTTCTGACACACATTGTGTGGCGCTATCGTGGCACAAATGTGTCGTATGATTGGAGCTTTTGTTGGTACTTTATTGACATATAAATGACAAACTTTCATTAGGTGACTGAGGAGTGGCATATTATTGACAATGTTATAGCACCTTTATGACACAGTTATAGCATACTTTTAACTTTGATTTGGCAGTGCACTAATGCCATATGAATGACATTCGACACGCTTTTGACTTGATTATGACACTAAAGTGACTTAGGAGTGGCACACTTCTGACAACATTATAACACCATTTTGACACAGTTCTGGCACGATTCTGATACCATTTTGACGCAGTTCTGGCATTCTTCTGACAACATTATGACACCATACTGACACTATTCCGACATATTTATGAAGTGCTTTTGACACTAGTTAGGCACATTTCTGACCCAATTGTGACATATTTTTGACACTGCTGAAAATATGTCACAATTGCATCAGAAATGTACCACTTTAGTGTGGAAAGCATGCCATAAACGTGTCAGAATAGTGTCAGCATGGTGTCATAATGTTGTCAAAAGCATGCCACAACTGTATCAAAATGGTGTCAGAATCATGCCAAAACTGTGTCGAAATGGTGTCATAATGTTGTCAGAAGTGCGCCACTTCTAAGTCACATTAGTGTCATAATCAAGTCAAAAACATGTCAAATGTCATTCGTATGGCAATAGTGTACTGTCAAAACAAAGTCAAGCCCACATAGCTTTAAAACATGTCACCACAGTATCAAATCGATTTTACACGGTTGTCAGAAGCACACCACTACCAAGTCACATAAACAGCATGACCAAGTCAGAAGCATTTCATTATTATGTCAATAGTGTACCATCAATGTTCCAATACCTCATAAAGTAACTGTCGTTTCATCGTCAAGACCAAAAAATGAAGTAGTTAATGCCCTTCAGGCCTTCTTACGTCAACTGCCACAGTAACGGAATTGATAAAGAAGTCGATTTGTACCCAAGAGGAGCCAGGTTCGAATGCCACCATAGGCAAAAAAAAAATTGAAAAATTTCGTGAGTTAATATAAATAAAAAAATAATTAAAATTAATACTTTAATATTAATAGTAATTCAGTGTAATGGAATATGAAAAATGTTGGAAACATGTCAGAAATGTATCAGATACATGTCATTTTTGCGACAATAGGTCTTATTTTTGCATCAGAAATGCGCCATTATGATGTCCGAATAATGTCACTGATGAGTCAAATACATGTCATTAATATGTCACAGTAGCATCACAGCCATGTCATAACAAAGTCATTTTGGAGTCATCCTGGTGCCATTTCAATGTCACTGTTATGAGTTTGGCTGATATTTAGTGATCTCAGATTGACTGAAGCATTGCCAGAACTGTGTCATGTGGCACTACTTATCCTGACCCCATTTGCACGGTGGGATGTTTTGGCAAGTGGGTCAAAAATTATTAAGGTCATAGAGAGGAAAAAATTGAGCGGATATTTCGAGAGTCTGTATTCTTCATCTCCAAACTAGAACTGTGAAGTTTTTAAAAATTCAATTTTCACATGTGATTATATCAGATTAAGAGCTTTATATGCTGTTTTGATTCGTCTACCTAGCTCTCTCTTTTCCAGTCTTCGCTGCGGTTTTGATTTTTTTCCCCTTTGTTATTAATTACCACGAGTGTATTTTACAATTCTCCAATATCATATACGTAACTCGATTGCCACGTGTAAACGCGGGCCTCTTCCTTACATATTTGTTTTGATCGCTCTGGGCTGAGATATTTGAGTTTTATAGACCACGCAACGTAGCGCAGCAAAGACGAAAAGGAAATTAAAAGTACATCGGTTCATTTGTCATGTTGAGGCAATAACGTTAGTTTTTATAGACATTTGTCAATACGAAAACGTTATTAAAGTTTTAGTCGGCGACGAGGTGTGTTTATTCGGCATCACGTGAATGAGCAGATCTGAGCAACGCCAAGCTTTTTGGTTTATAAAAGAAATACTACACTACCAATGACGGCGGTTGCCCCTGTTTGGTAATTTATTTGCCCCGAGCGTCGGATTTATCTACGTAATGTGTACCTGCAAACGATGGCTGAGAACATTTATATAGCTCGAATTTCAATTGATTAGTTTTAGCGTTTAGTATGAGAATTTTTCTAGCTGGAAAAAATTACTATAAGGTAATTACAGTGAAAAATTCGGCTCAGGTTTGGTTTAAGCGAGAGAGAAAGTTTTGTAGTAGGCATGTGTGTATCCTATATGAGGAGGGTGTGTTCAGAATAGGTACTTAGTTTTGCTCTCGTCGAGTATCATTTGTACTTTATACGAACCTCACAACCTATACGTTTCATTGTTTAATGTTGTAAAGTGAAAATAAATCATATTTTCAATTTTATCTTTTCGTTTACATTCGATAAATTCGATACCCTTAGTATCGAGCTAACGAGCCTGTTGAAATTTTAAACCATTCTATATAGGTACCTACATAGAGATACAGATACTCGTTTAGCTTGGATCTGGATACCTTTCACATTGTATTTTTTTTTTTTCTTTCTTGGCTGATGAAAGTATATTAATGTTGAAAGGAGATTTTCTGCTATCGTAGATCGATGCCAAAATAGGTATAAATACTTCGCGTGTTGCCCTCTAAATAAAGATAATTCAACAACAGTCGTGTACGTCTACGTACAAATGATATGGAAAATTTCAAAAGCTGAATATTCGATACAGTATAGATGTAAAAGCTTCTTCGTACGCGTGAGATGAAAGACTTTGGTTGCTCTTTTCTTCTGCCCGCTTTCTGCGTATTAATTACTCGAGAACGGTAAGAAAAATGTGAACGACTGTTTTGGAAGTGCTCATCTAAGCTCACGCTCATGCTGGCGTTGAAGAACACCAACCGCAAGCACGCTATACGCGCCAGTAAAGTGATAACAATGCGCCAGATTAATGAGGCACAAAAGGGTGTAAAAGTTTGCGATAACCGATTAAATAGAAATGAAGTGTCACCGGGGCTTCATTATTAATGGCATCAATATATTAAGGGGTTATGCATGCGTTGTTGCGTCCAAAAGCTCAACGCCGACCAGGGCACGGGGTACAATCGGCGTGTACCAGCGACGATGCTCAAATACCGTCGAAAAACGACGCAGAAAGGCGAGAGAACATGGTTTTACGACGTCATAGCGACATGATTGATCGTGATTCTTAGGTCAGTCTTGTGTACTCGCGTATTTAGTAACTCTGGTACAAGACGCATACGTACAGTGTGGTTTTTGGCCAAAGCGTCGTCTCCCCTTCGCCCTTCTCCGCCTCTATGGGGTAATGTACCTCTGCACCTATCTACTTGCTCGTCTCTCGCGGAACCATGTATGTATTTGGTAAATTATGAATATTTAATCGTTCGACTAATCCTGCTACCGAGTGCTTTTGATCGGATACGAGAGTTAACGAAACCACTGTAATGGTACGTTTACAGATGGAAATTTCCCTCCTGTATGGTTCACATTAACAGGAGGACTGAAGGACGGTCGTGTTGTGTTATTGATGACGAATTGAAATGGCTCGCGAGAGATCGGATGATTGTTTACAAACCGTCGATAGAGTATTTGTTAAAATGGTCGTTTTGTCGAGTCATCTGATATTTGATGATCGGAGCGAAGTATCGTTTTTGAAATTTTTTGATTAGATGTTGAATTCGAGCTGCTGAAAATCTTGTCGAAGTGGATATTTTCATACATTTTCCAAGTTTTCACATATCTTTATTATGTGAAATTTGCGGAGAAGGGGAGAGGGGTGAGGAAGGCTGATTGATGAAGGCGAGAGTGCTCAGAAAAAAAAAAAGTAGGTATCCTTGAATATGATTTAAACCAAACGAATTGGGATACTTAATTATTTATTTATCCCGCAATGTTTAAATTTAGCTTTCTTTTGACAAGGCTCAAAGTTTCATTCCATATTTTAGTTCAATTTTCACTCATTTTTCAACATTTTCTTTCTTGATTTTACTCAAGTAGATCAATTTCAGGAACCTTTTACTCATTTTATCTAGTGTTTACCTGATTTTCGATGATTTTCAAAGATACATATATTTTTCCACAGTTTAGGCCCATTTTCACCTACTTTCAACACTTTTTTCGAGCATTCTGTTCAATTCCTCATTTTTCTTCCCAAGTTTCGATGATTTTTAAGGATTTTTTCCATGATTCAGGTCAATTTTCACTCATTTTTCAACGTTCTTTATTTTTGTTCAATTTTCTTTACTTTTTACCCATTTTCTTTGCATTTTTGCTTAATTTTCGATAATTTTCAACGATTTTTTTCACAAATGTAGTTTTTAACATAATTTTTAACATTTTTTCGTGATTTTTGTGCCAATTTGGTGCACTTTATCCGTTTTTTTTTCAAATTTTTATAGGACTTTTGATGATTTTTAACGATTTTTTTTTCACAATTTAGATCAATTGTCAGCTATTTTTCAACATGTTTTATGATTTTATTCCAATTTCCTTCACTTTTTACCCATTTTTATTGATTTTTTTACAAAATTTTTCGATTATTTTCAAAGATTATTTTCATAATTTAAGTCGTATAATAAATTTTCGATAATTTTTAACAATTTTTTTCATGTCAAATCAATTTTTACATATTATTAAACATTTTTTTGTGATTTTTGTTCAATTTTCTGCACTTTTTGCCCAGTTTTGTCAAATTTATTACCAATTTTCACTTATTTTACAACATTTTTTCATAATTTTTAGGCAATTTTTCTGCACTTTTCAGCCATTATTTTTTTTCAAATTTTTATTCAATTTTCTACGATTTTTAACGATTTTTCTCATGATTCAGGGAGATTTTCACCCGTTCTTCGACATTTTGTCGTGATTTTTCATTCATTTTCGACACTTTATACCCAATTTTCAACATTTTTTCGTGATTTTTGTTCTGTACTTCTTACCCGTTTTTGTCAAATTTCGATCCAATTTTTTACGATTCTGGGAGATTTTTTTAAAATTTAGGTCAATTTTCACTCATTTTTCTACATTTCTTCGTGATTTTCAGTCAACTTTTGCATTTTAGCACTTTTTATCCAATTTTGATGAATTTGTAACATTTTTTTGTGATTTGCGATCATTTTTCAGTATTTTTTGACCAATTTTTGTCAAATTTTCTAACAATTTTCAATAATTTTCAACGATTTTTTTCACAATTTAGGTAAATTTTTGCTTGTTATTCAATATTTTTTCATTATTTTTGATTAATTTTCTGCACTTTTTACTTGTTTTTGTTAACTTTTTACTTAATTTGGAAAGTTTTAAACGATTTCTTCTATACTTTAGGTCAATTCATGTGAATTTTGCAACATTTTTTCACGATTTTGTTCAATTTTTTGCACCTGTCAACCATTTTTTTGTTTTTTTTTTAATGTTTACCTAAATTTCGAAGATTTTTAACGATTTTTCTCACGATATAGGTCAATTTCAAACCATTTTTTCATTAGTAACATTAAAAGATGTTTAATAGCACATTCTGTAGAAATCGTCAACAATTGACCATCAAAAGTTGACCGTTATCATTGGACAGATTTTTGTGGCCAGAAATGACATCAGTGGACTTATTTTATGAAGGATTGATTATATGATTTTAAGTTATGAAGAAAATTAGAGATGTTATTAGTGGACCATCAACAGCGGGACATCATCATCGGACTGACATCAGTGTACAGATTTTTATGTCCTCGAAAGACATCAGTGGACTTATTTTATGAAGGATTGATTCTATGACTTTAATTTGAAATGTTGACGAAAATTAGAGGTGTTATTAGTGGACCATCAACAGCGGGACGTCATCATTAGACTGATATCAGTGGACTTATTTTATGAAGGATCAATTTTATGATTTTAAGTTGAAATGTTAAGCAAAATTAGAAATGTTTGAAGTTGATTGTCAACAGCAGACCACCAAATTCTAACAGTCAAAATCCAGGTTGTTTTTATGGTCTCGAAAGACATCAGTGGACTTATTTTATGAAGGATTGATTTTACGATTTTAAGTTGAAATGTTGAGGAA
>FIZR01012251.1:0-14819 GCA_900060175.1 Ferrisia virgata
TTGTAGAGAATTCAATTTTCTACAAGTATATGAGATGAAATATTTTTTTTTATATGGTAGACACCAAAATATGCAATTTTCTTTATAACAATAAAAAAAAATTGAAATCATACGTGGAGAGAACTTTTTTGAGGTGTCTACCAACCAGTTTTTCAGGGTACCAAGTGAAAAAAAAATAATCGTTTTTTTTGACTCACCCTAATATATAGGTAGGTACAATGTATTTACGTAGCACTAGGTAGGTAGGTAAGACTAGGTAAGTTATATTCAGCGTATTTTCACATCACTCTGCACGAGCATATGCAGTACATTCGTATGTATTAGACACCAGTCAAATACTGTGTGCATGGTACATTACGTAGTCGTATACACATAGCTCTAGCTACACATACGTAATATGTACGTAGCTATGTGTAGGTATGTACATTACATTATACCCTTCGGTCGCGTGCTTCGGCTCGGTAAACTGTCCTGTACAACGGCATCTGCTTACTTATTTGGTGTCCTTGACAGAACGAGCGCGTCGTTTTATCGCTTAATCGTCGACGTGAACTCGTAAAATTTATCGCGCCGCCGAAGAAGACGCCTCCGTTTTGTCAGAGAGTGTCGTACTTATACGTATCCCACCATACCTATAGAGGTAGTTAGAGGTATACCTCGTTACCACTTTTTTCTTCCTTTTTTTCCACCCAACTTTTAACGAGTTCTTGCTCTTATTTTATACGCTTTATATCCATCAGCTATCTCAATTACACACTATCGACGCTTTATTACCAATTATTTTTCACTCGCGCCATCGTACCATAGGTGTACACACAGAGAAAATTGTACTGCCTCCGAAGCTATTAGCAGCATAACGTAGTCATAGTCGTCGTCTTCGTCGTCACTTTCAAAAAAAAAAAAAAAAAAGCATATATACCTAACTATCAAACCAACCACGTGACAGCTTAAAATGAACAAGAAGAAGAAGACGAAGAGCAATATACAGAAACACATCTATCTTCGACTCGAATACCCGCATAATTCCTATACGAAGCGGCGCGCGGCAGGCCGGCCGCTGCGAAAATAAAATATACTTGAAAAAAGGTCAATGTCATATACAAGAACTCATCATCTTCGCTTCCAATATTAACCAGCAACAGTATCGTGTAGTACGCGAGCCACACATTAATGTGAACGTACCAAATGCCTGCATAACGTCTAAAGTTGGCCGAACCATTCCAAGGATTTTCGCTTCTTTTTATACGTATGTAGGTACTACGCGTACGTAATGCACGAGCAGCATAGATGGATAGGTGGGTAGTAGACCTGGGGGACAAGTATACAAGAGGGTTGTTTTTATTTGCCTTCATCCCGTACCCGTAGGTAATGTACGACGACAACGAACTCGATCTAGGATCTTCGTTCTACCAAAGACCGGTCGTGGTCGTCTTCGACTTTATTATACCTACCTACCTACCTACCTATACACGAATTACTAAATCACGACTAACCAACCATAAGCAGATCGAGATGACGGACTAACATACTGACACCGATACATCTGCTCCTATTTATACATACATATATAAGCATGTGTGTAAGTACATATAATTATTTTATACGTATGTCTTCGTGTGCTATCGACTGTTTCGAGATAGTATCATCGTACTCATTAACTACTGGTGGTACCTATTTTCATTATATTTTCAACCAATAGCAAAATTTTCTTCGACCAAATATGCAATTTGATTCGCTTTTTCATTTTAAAGAAAAGGCGAAGCCAGAATGTCGAAAAACACAGATAAATATGACAGACAGCGAATAAACTATATTGCACTAAAAAACCACAGGTACAGGAAAAATTGGAATAAAATCCAAACACACCGGAATATACAACGATCCTGACAATTTTCGGGTGGTGGTGGGGGGGGGGAGAAAATTTTTGAACAGCTACTAACGTCAACTTCGACAAAATAATTGCAAAGAATTACTCAAGTTCAAATCAGACTGGTCAACCAAAGGTTTCAGGGAACGAAGAAGAAAAGTTCAAAATTTTTAAATAACTCGGGGGGAGAGGAGATTTTCGAATAGCTACTAACGTCAACTTCGACAAAATAATTGCAAAAAATTACTCCACTTCAGATCAGACTGGTTATGGTCAACCAAGTGCTTCAGGGAACGAAGAAGAAAAGTTCAAAATTTTTAAATAACTCGGGGGGGGAGAGAAAATTTTGGAATAACTACCAAAGTCTACTTCGACAAAATAATTGCAAAGAATTACTCCACTTCAGATCAGACTGGTCATTGTCAACCAAGTGCTTCAGGGAACGAAGAAGAAAATTTCAAAATTTTCAAATAGCTCAGGGGGGGGGGAGAGAAAATTTTCGAATAACTACCAAAGTCAACTTCGACAAAATAATTACAAAGAATTACTCCACTTCAGATCAGACTGGTCATAGTCAACCAAGTGCTTCAGGGAACGAAGAAGAAAAGTTCAAAATTTTTAAATAACTCGAAATTGAAAATTGAGTTTTTTTTTCAAGGTTTAAAAGTCAATCTTATAAAGGGTATTTCGTGAGAAGTATAAGAAAATGCCCTTGATTTCAGATTTTCAAAATTTTCACGAAAGATCATTGGATGTTCCTGAAAACGATTTTAGGGCTAAAAAATTCCATTAGGTCGTACTTGAGGAAACATTATGATTTTAATCTAAATGTTTAGAGGGATGATGGGCCTATCAACATGAATTTTTACAAAATTTTTCACCCCAAAGGGAGGCAGACATTGATAAAAGAAAGCTTTGAATAACTGCAGTTGAAGACCCAGGGAAGGCACATATATATTTTTTTCGCCAAAGTATGCGTTTTAATAACTATAATTTTTTACAATTTTTTTCAACTTTTTTTTTTTGAGATTTAAGCCAATTTTAGAAACTTGAAAAATTGCTCAAAAATACGCTTTTCTCCGAAATAATTGGCAATACGCTAAAAATGAATAGAAGTAAAGTTGATCAGCGTGAAATTTCGTATCAGATTTTGTCATTAAAATTTTGGCCAAGAATTGTGGGCATGAGTTCAGGAGGTGGTGGTGGGGGGGGGGGGGGGTAAAGGGCCAAAATGCGAACGAGGGCTTTGAACGAAAAATAAATACTGGGGGGGGGGGGGGGGGGGGAGGTAAAGGGCCAAAATGCGAACGAGAGCTTTGAACGAAAAATAAATACTGGATTCGTATTCAATGTGTGTGACCCACTTTCAAGTTGAGAAAAAATTGTAATTTTGTTCAAAAAAGTCAATTTCAAGTATGGCGGCAGCTTCTATTTTGATATCAAACAACAATTCATAACGAGAGAATTTTGAAATTTTGTATATTTGCTTTATGTGTCGATATAAAATCGTAGGAATGTTCCACAGAACTTTGGCGGACCCGTTTTGGAGCCAAGAGGCACCCTCCCTCTCACCCCAAATTTGGAGCAATACCTAGGTCGGTGATGTTGGTGACGTTTTCGAATAAACCGAGCTCCCTGAATACGATAATGAAGTGAGATTCACTACTTGATCTCAGTTAATATCTTGTTTTACTGCAGAGCTACCACCAAATTTTTACACCTGTAACAAAGTACGGTAATCACGTTCATAATTTCCGTAATTATGCAGTCTTTTACTTCGATTACGCAGGTTATTACCGTAATTACCCAGCCAGGTGTACCACAATTGGATAAACAAACGATTATAGTTACGCGGTAATTTAAAAATAACTGGTCATGTAACACCAGTACGCTGGTAATTACCGCAGCCACGCGATAATTTACTGTAATCAAGGTCACTTGCAGTATTTACACATCAGATTTATTACTCATGTTGGCAATTACCGTAATAACGCAGTGATTTTTCGATTATTACGTTCATGTATCACAATTTTATGAGTAAATATCATAATTACCACATAATTTACCGCAATTACTCGGTAATTTACCGAAATACCTGGTAATTTACCATATTTAGCTTGTAATTGACCGTAATTTCATTATAATTTATTGTAATGACCTTGTAATTTACTGTAATGATTCTCGTAATTTACCGTAATTACCACGCAATTAATCAAAATTTTGACGTATTTTACCGTAATTACACCGTATTACTGTTATTATTCTGTAATTCATCAAAATCACAGTTATTTACCATCATTCTGTGAGTGATGTACCTCATTACAAAGACAATCGCCATAATTATACTTTTATTTATTGCAATCACAGTTATTTATTACAATTTTGAGGGTATAATCAACGAGTTACTTCAATAATATTGGTAATTACCATTACTTCGCAGCATGTTGATTCCATATTAAAAAGACCTAAGTCTGTACTTGGGTTTTCGATTTTATTCAAATTTTTTAAAAAATCTTCTTCGTGCTTTAGTCAGAAAAACACTATCATTTTGAGGTGAAGGGCTAAACTTTAGAAGTTCAAACCATCCGATTGGTTAGATTTGAAACGAATTCATCTGCGCGGTTATGTAATGATGTTTAAAAATCCATGAGCGAAACTTTGAAAGCTGCGAGTTGAACTTTTGGGATGTGAGCTGAAGTTTATGAGATGAGCACATTGGTTTATTAAAGCTGCCATTTAAAAATCTGAATAAATCACCACGTGGAGACATTTTCACTTCCCTATCAAACAATCAGTTTTCAAAACGGAATTGAACATCCCTACGGGGTTCACGGGCCCTTAATTTTATTCAAAAATTTAAAAAAATCGGAAAAAATGGATTACTACGCTGAGTTTGAATATAAGATTATATTTTTGATTCGATCGATCCTTCTACATCCTCCTTTCGCCATCAATCCCATTATAATGATCAAAATTTAACAAACTGAAACAAGTGAATTGAAACATGGATCCATACTAATTTGAGGTCGCCGAGTTTGAGTATTCGTCTGTTTTTTTTTTGCATACGTCCACTTAGTAGTGCCCTCTCATCTATTAAAAATATGGAAAAAAATCATAAAAACAGGTTAAAACAGTGTACATAAATGTCAATTCGACACCGATGAAATCCAATATTAAACAATCAATCCAACTCAGCAGGTACTCACATTCTTCAAATTTTTCGTACTGTATTTGCTTCACTGGACCATTGAGCGAGAGTCAAAAAATTAGGTTTGAGCAAAAATCGGAAAATCCGATGTGAAATTTGACTCGTTTTGACACACAATGAGTTAATATTTTACCACAATTACACAATGGTATTATATACTGCAATTACGCCAGTAATTACCGTAATTTCAGTCATTTACCTCAATTCGGCGGTTATTTATCGTAATTACACGGTAATTTACAGTAACTATAGATATTTGTCGTAAATACCCATATATTGATATTTCTCATACAGATATTTTCAAGCGGCGCGTATTAAAACAGAAACACATAAAATATATTTCATAGCCCTCCCCCTATTTCGATCATTTTTCATCATACGCCTATACAATCCGGATCAAATTCGCTAAAAAATTTAGTAATTAAATTAAGTACGTCTGATTAGACGGTAAATGTGTATAGATAAAAATCGAAATCGACCTTGAATCAAAAACCACGCATACTTAGTATTTAATTATATAAATGGCGCTATGCAGACGAAGGGGGAGAGGGAGGAGGGAGTGAAAATTGCGAAAAAGTATCGAATCTCCAACTAATCGATAGGAAATTGAAAAATTTATGAACATAATAAATATTCAAAAAAAAAAAAAACCAGAACGTATTCTGGATCAATTAAAATCGAAAGAAGATAATTTTTCATACTTTTTTTTAGCATTGAAAAACTAAATTAACGTCGCTGTAACCTATCCTATCCTAATAGAAATGACAAGTTGAAATTTGATACGTGTAAATTTATGGCCTAGTGTCATGAAAGTTGAATTTTTTTTATTTCTCTACCAAGAGTCTCGTGAAAGTGATTTTTATCGAGAGAAAGAAGATGGGTACCATCTCTGCCTTCTCTCTACGTTTGCATATTCTGGTACTTCTGTGTAGTTTTTTGGCCTTATATCAAATGATCGATTTGGTTCGAGTAATGAAAATTATTGCGCGGTATTCTG
This sequence comes from Ferrisia virgata, assembly GCA_900060175.1. Classification (NCBI taxonomy): domain Eukaryota; kingdom Metazoa; phylum Arthropoda; class Insecta; order Hemiptera; family Pseudococcidae; genus Ferrisia; species Ferrisia virgata. Next base: position 6,073 of record FIZR01012251.1, read on the forward strand.
GCCATAAAAAAATTAAAAATTTTTTGATTTTGCGACCATGACTACGAATCGTCATATCTCAAAGATTTTTTTATACCTTCGATAATTTGTATACGAGCAATAATAACTCTTATATACCAAAAATTTAGTGAAAAAAAAAAAATTAAATTTCAGCTGGGTTTTGTTCGTCTTACACATAAAACTCCAGCTAAATCTCAGATAGACAAAAATCAATAAATAAAAATACATCGCGTTAAAAAATATGCTCGAGTAACTGACGATGAATATTCATTAATTTCCGTAATCGACGATTAAGAAAATCTCGCCGTAATTTTTGCAGCGAAATATTAAAAAAAAAAAAAAACCCAAAATATGCTGGTCCTCGTTTCATATATTTTAGTACACGCTATGGCAATGTATGTACAAATTATACTATTTTGTAGTTGAACATTATAAGAAGATAAAAAAAAAAAAAAAAAAAAAAAAAAAAAAAAAAAAAAACAAACTTTAGCCCGGGCCAATTTTGAGACATCTGCTTTTTGGCAAATAAATAAATATGAAAAATAACGCCATAATGTCAACCTTCGATCGGGTTAACGTTATCGTAAATTATGGCACCTTTAATTTCGCCAATTTAATTACCATACAGAATACAGATTAAAGCAACTTTTTATCAATTACAAAAAAAAAAAAAAAAAAAAAAAAAAACGACGGGGTAATTAAAGAGGCGTCACGTCTCCACCGCCTGCTCAGCTATAAACAGTAATTTGTAAATTGAAGAGCGAAGGGGAAGGAGGGGGGAGCATTATTATTAGAATGGTCTCCAAATGTATAAGTGCTGGTAAGAACGATACTGTTCGTGTTTTTTTTTTTTTTTTTTTTTTTTTTTTTTTTTTTTTCATTTCTTATCGAGTATAAAATCGTTGTTTACACGAACGTGTTTGAATTTTAACGCAAGTCCAAGTATACCACATGCCTACCTCACTCCATATTCGTTGACGCGCATCTCACTCTCATTCTCTTTCTTTCACACTTCTATTCGATGTTTCTTTCAGCATCGATGACCGTTATCAATAAATAAATATAGCCGACTGTGTTACGCTGTCGCGCAGTAGTTATTAACACGTCATTAAAAAAAAAAAAAACCTACGCCAGCGGCGCGCCGCCGCTCGGCCGGCAAGTACCGCGAATAATATTAACGAACGAGAAATTATGTGTTAATCGTAAAAACTCGCCAGCAGCACATGTATCGCGATGACGATAAAATCCCAGCCATGCTCTCCACCGTCTGTGACGAATACAGTTGGAGTAACTCCATCGTTTTATCCCATAATATTGTTCGTAATTTTGGGCGTTTACGAAATACTAGGCCTAAATAAAAAAAAAAAAAAACCAACATATTCGAGCTTCGGTAATCGAAATTACAATTTGATCATTCGTAAAATAAATTTCATCAAAAATGAAAGTCAATTTAACAGTCAGCTAAATCTACAGGTTTGGATATGTACATATTTTAACCTTATTTGAAAAATGGCTCCTGAACTGGTAGCAAAATTAATGCAAACTGACATTATTTTTTCTCATCCAATTAGGCATAAAGTAGACAAATGCGAAGTATTTAAATACGCATCATCTTAGACTAAATCTGATGGTAATTTTCATACTAATTACAAATTATGATTATTTAATTAGCAAGCTTATTCGAATTTCATCTACTGGTAAAGTTATGTACATTCAGCACTTGTAAAATTTCAGAGTAGATAAATTAAAGCTACTTCTACGAATTGGAAAATAATGGCGTCCAACAGAGAACCACTCTGAACATCAAAACTTACGTTATTTATACTATTTGAAAAATAATAACACTCAATGGGGGGGGGGGGAGGCATTCTAAATATCAAGATTCACAAAAGCTGGTAAATCAGTCTAGATAAAATCTGACAATTTGAACGCAAATTCTTTCATTCGATTTCATATAAGCGACGAACAAAATATGGAAGCTTAATTAAATGAGAAAGTTTCAAATTTCAAGGTCACAATAAATCGCTAGAGCATTTACACTAATTTCGTCGACACATTGAATTACTCGATTTCGGTGTTGATGGAAAATTTTAATATATGATGTCTCCTCTTTCCATGGCTACTAGTTTTCTACAATTCGAATTTTCTATGTGCTGCTTTTCTTTCATTTTTCATGTTTTTTTAATTTTTTTCTAATTTTCTAATTTTTTCTTTTTTTTCTTTTTCATTTTCTTCGTTTTTCATTTTTTATACTTTTTATTTTCTTTTATTCTATTTCTTCAATATTTTTTCAAACAGTTTATCTAATGTTACGCTTTATTATTTCTTTATTTTTGTAATATTTACTAGCCAGATTTTCCACCACATATTGACAATGAAAACCAGGCTATTACAGTCCATCGACCAACGGCGGTGGGGCGAGGGGTGCCAACAAAATCCGTTTTGGGATCCTAAAATTTTTAGCCATGCCACAATAGTTATTTATTTTTTTCATTTTTTTCCCCGAACATTAAAATCATTTACTCTGCTCGATACTGACCAAAATCGCTCCAATTCGGTCACTGGGCTCAGTTTGACGATGGATCAGATATTATGAGTGGGGATGACTTTGGGTCAAAATTCAGTTTTGCCCCATTTTGGAGGAGGGGGTACTGAGGGCCAAAAACACCAAAATTGTTCCTTTATGAGTTAATCGATAGAGAACCCAAAGTTGTAAAACATGTCCAAAAATCAGCCCCCTGAGTCAATCGGGGGGGGGAGATATGAGAGTTTTCCCTCTTTTTGGTCTTGGAAAAGGGCTACTAATTCTCTACCACCCCTCCATATGGATCTGGCAAGTTTAAATTTAATATGTAGGCTTAATACAGGACATGGATTCGCTCGTTGAAGGTTTCGAATTTTCGGACCCATTGCGCCCCTTTAGAGCCTCTAAAAATTGAGTTTTTTGAGCGGGTTTTCTCATATTTTGAGTTTGTCCCCCGCATAACTCTTTTCTAAATTGGGGCACGAAATTGAAATTTGGCATGTAGATTTAGTAGAGGCTCTGGATGTACACTTTGGGAAGTGGGGGGGGGGGAGAATTGAAAATTCACAGGCATTGTGATTTTACAAGCATTTACGCCTCAAAATATGTAAATGACTGAGAAAAATTTTCCGAAAATGGTAACATTTTAATTTTAGCGAGCAACATCTCAAAAAAAACTTCAAAAAACATTAAAAATGCCAATTTATAGTTCAAAAAATGTAAAAAAAAAACAATTTTAATTAAAAATAGAAAAGTATTCGAAAACTATAATTTTTAGATTTTCCGAAAGGAAAGCATGAAAAAAAAATAGGTAGAAACGTCTTTTTACAGTTCAAAATTTTGAAAGAATGAAAAAAAAAACAAAATAAAAGCTCGAAAAAAAAAGAAAAAATTTACAAGAAAAACATTACAGATGATAAAAAAGTTATTCAAACGTCATTTTATGCCGCAAAAAAAGTGAAAATTGGGAAAAATTTTTAAAGAGCTTTAAAATGAGGAGAAAATAGTTCAAAATTTCATTTTATATCTCAAAATGTTTGAAATAAAATACTGAACATTTAAAATGGTAAAAAAGTTGTTCAAAATTTAATTTTTTTCCAGCTGAAAAAATTAAAAACTCAGAATAAAGTCATCAAAAAGTCTGAAAAATGTTGGAAAAACAATTCGCAATAAGGTTTCACAACTAGAATAAACAAAGAGGAAAAAATCGAAAATTTTCTTCAAAAATGTAGAAAATGATGAAAAAATTCTTCAAAATATTTAAAAAAATGAAAGGTTTCAAACATACGTAAAAAGATGAAAAAAATCATTTAAAACATCTTTTTACATCCATAAAAATTAAAAAATCTCCTGAAAATCTTGTAAAATGAAGAAAATATTGTTTAAATTGTCGAAAATGAGCAAAACCAAAAAAATATTTTAATATAAAGGAATTAATGAAAAAAAAAAAAATTGAAAAACTCTAATTTTTTCAGTTTTAAAACATAAAATAATGGAGAAAATACTTCAAGATGACAATTTATAGCCTACAGGAAGTAAAAAAAAAAGAAAAAAAAATTTTCAAAATACGCTAAATTTCTTTAAAAAACATGAATTTTACAGAATAAAGCTTTTAAAAAAAAACATAAAAATAAATCTTTCAACATAACTTGGAAAATTGAAAAAATTTCAAAAAATCTTATAAAAGAATAAAAAAAATGTGTAAAAATTAAGTTTTACAATTCGAAAAAAAAACAAAAAAAATTCAAAAAAAAACTCGAAATATTTTTTTACATTTCAAAAATTATGTCAAAAAAATCCCCAAAAAAAAGATTCTTTAAAAAATATTAATTTTTTTCTTACAATATGATAGAAAATAAATATTAATAAATATGATTTTGCATCTCAAGATAATGAAAAAAATTAAATACGATACAAGAATTATCAAAAATCTGAAAAAAAAAACTTAAAAAATTAATGGAAAATTGGCTCGTTGAAAATCAACTTTAAACAAGTATTTAAAATGATGATTCAAGGGATTGATAATTTTACTACCCGATAAAAAAATCATTAAACTTGAAAATAAAATCTCTATGAGCGAGCCGAGGAAAGAATGAATCAGTGTCTCAGCTCTCTTTCACCTCTCACCCCTCCCACTTCATAGAACATCAAAAAAGGCGACACGAATGTACACCATCCCCTACCGAAATCCAAAATACGTGTAAAAAAGAGCACAATACTGATTCTAATTGTTAACAACACTATACCAACACATTTGAAGCCTCTTACCCTGTGTTTACGTTCAATTAATCCGCACAAGGCACAACGACCGACGTCGTCGTAAGGCCATTACAAACAAATCGAACGACCAAATATTGCCTCACATTCAAAGTACAAACTTTCTTACCACACGATCGACGTTCGACAATGACGACCAACGACGTGACGTCTCACCCTCTCATAAAATTATCAACAAGCCTTATTTATGTATAGCATAAGTGCGACGAATTAAACAAACTCAAATATTTACCTCTCGCAACATGCCTCCCCCCCTGAATCTATACGCAAAAAAAACAACTACAAAGACGACGACAAAGTGACATGACGTCTACGCAGATAAAACGCTATACTTAATCCATTCGCAAAAATCCTTTCTCGTCTGCCTCCCTCCAAATTATACCCGATGATGGCATCGAACCTCCGCTTGTTTAACTTTATACTTACGTGGCGTAAAATTCGCTCGTGCCAGTTTTTAGCCTGATTTTCCATGTCGTAGTGCCAATGAAAACCAAGCTATTACAGTCTATCGATCAACGGAGGTTGGGGGAGGGGGAAATCCAACAAAATCCGTTTTGGGGTCTTGGAAGGTCATTAAGGCAATTTTTGGCCATGTCAGATATTTATTATTATTTTTTCCCCGAACATTAAAATTACTTACTGGATTAGATATATATATGAGTGGGGATGACCTTGTATCAAAGTTCAATTTTGCCCCACTTTGGATGGGGGGATGCGGAGGGGGTCAAAAACACAGTAATTGTTTCATTTTGAGTCCATCGATAGAAGATCCAAATTCGTATAACATATCCAAAAATCAACCTCCTAAGCCAACTAGGAGGAGAGTTATGAAGATTTTTCTTCTTTTTGACCTTGAAAAAGGGCTATTTCTCCCTTATCACCTTCCCCTCTCCCGATGAGCTGGAAAGTTGAAATATTGTCCACGCATTTAGTAGGAACTCTAGATGTACCTTTTGGAGGCCGCGAATTTTCAATCCCATTACACCCGCCAACAGCCCCAAATATGTAAAATTAACCTCCTAGATCAACTAGGAGGGGAAACATGAACGTTTTCCACCATTTTGAACTTTAAAACAGCCTGTTTCTCCACTATCATCGCCACCACCGCCGCCACCCACCAATAAACGTGGAAGTTGAAATTTTGTACGCATATTTAGCAGGACCCCAGATGTGCCTTTTGGGGGCATCGACTTTTCAGCTCCATTGCACTGCCACACAGCTCCAAATATGTGGTTTTTTGGTTAGGTTTTCTCGTTTTTTGGTTTTTTTGAGTTTGTTCCTCGCATAATTTTCCTCCGAAGAGAGCTAGTGAGCTGAAATTTAGTATGTACATTTAATAAGGACCCTAGACGTGCCTTTTGGGAATGTCGACTTTTCAGCCCCATTACACCCGCTCACAGGCCTAACCGCCCCTCCAAATTGAGCTAGAAACTTGAAATTTGGTATGTACATTTGATAGGGGGCCTAGCTCCACCATTTGGGGGTCTCGGCTTTTTAGTTCCATTACGTCCCCTCATAGTCTTGAATTTTTCGTTTTTTGATCGTTTTTTTCTAATTTCTAATCTTTGTTCCTCGCGAAACTCCCCTCTAAATGGGGTTAGAAAGTTGAAATTCGATATGTGCAATCCTCCCCTATCTCTGTACCAAGATACGCCACCAGGAAGATGAAATTTGGTATGTACTTACAGTGAAGGTCCTAGACGTTCCTGTTGGGGGAGGGGGTCCGACTTTTCATCCTGATTGCACCCTCCTCACAGCCCCAAAAATGAGGTTTTTTGGTCAGTTTTTCTCATTTTTTTTTGAATTTGTTCCTCGCATTACTCTCCTCCAAATAAAGCTAGAAGGCTGAAATTTGATAGGGGGGACCCTAGATGTGCCTTTGGGGGTCTCGACCTTCAGCCTTACTACACCTCCCCCCCACCGTTCCAATATGTGGTTTTTTGGTCGATTTTTCTAATCTTTAATGTTTGTTCCTCGCGAAACTCCCCTCCAAATCGGGTTAGAAAGTTGAAATTCGATATGTGCAATCCTCCCCTATCTCCCTACCAAAATACGCCAGGAAGATGAAATTTGGTATGTACTTACAGTAAAGGTCCTAAACGTGCCTGTTGGGAGGGCCCAACTTTTCATTCTGATTGCACACTCCTCACAGACCCAAAAATGTGGTTTTTCGGTCAGGTTTTCTCATTTTTTTCGAATTTGTTCCTCGCATTACTCTCCTCCAAATAGAGCTAGGAAGCTGAAATTTTCATATATACATTTGGTGGGGGGGGACCCCAGATGTTCGTTTTTGGGAGTCTCGACCTTTCAGCCTTATTGCACCTCTCCGCCTCCCCGTTCCAAATATGTGGTTTTTTGGTCGATTTTTCTAATCTTTAATGTTTGTTCCTCGCATAACTCCCCTCCAAATTGGGCTAGAAAGTTGAAATTATGTATGTAGTATGTACCGTCTATAGGGACCCTTGATGTGCCTTTTGGGGGTTTCGAGTTTTTAGCCTCATTGAACTCATTTTTTTCAATTGTTACAATTGTAATAAGTCACGATAATCAGGCTGAAAAAGCATCGTTTTACGATGCTTTTTTTTCTCTTTCGATTCAATATGTATTTTCCAATTGGGTAAAAATTGTAGTTATAGGTACCTACCGTACCTAACCCCCACCTCACCGTAAAGAATCCATTTTCCAAGCAATACTACAGCGCGGTGTTTGAGATCGGTGCACCGAAAAGAAAAAAAAAAATTACCCATGTTCGATTTTACCAAAACGTGTTTATGTGTTCCAAATAAACCAAACCGCCGCGTACCTCTTGTACACTTACTCACCTACGTGAAAACAAAAATCTCCCCTGTACCCGGCCACCTCATCAATACCGCTTTACAACGTAGAAAAACTAATTTTCCGCTACGTTTACATATAACCATATTTTCTACATCGTTAAACATTAACGAGCTCTCTTCTTACCCAGTGGAAAAACTGATAAAGTAAAAAGTAACTGATAAACGACCATTTACAATGTATGTACCTTATATATATATGTATATAAATACCTTCGCCAATATAACGACCACGACTTCGACGACGACGACAACAACAACAACGACAAGAACAACAACTACATATAATACAACGTATACAGTAGTAGCATAAAATAAGAAAAATCGATATCGACGACCTGCTCCGCCATTTCCTCTTGACCTCTGTGGATTACTTTAGATAGTTTTCCACTTAAAAATGTACACGAGGTAGATACATATATGAGTATACAGCACAGTTCACGAAGCTGAAGCTCCCAAAGTACATACCGTGATACGATTATCGATATTGTTCGAATACAACGCAACAAAAGATAAGCACCTACAATACTCGTGTAGCTTATGCTTGGCTTACGACAATCAATAGAAACCGAATGTATTCTTACTTTTGTTTTTGTTCTTTGTGGCGAAGTTGTAAAGTTTTGGATAATTTATCCAAATTCTTGCTGTAGTCCAACTCGACCTCGGCTCGTCTTCTGAAGAAGTCTTGTAATTCGGATACGATGGTTACTTGCGTTTCCATACGCGTGTCCAGGCATCTTAGCTGTTCGCCTAGCTGGATTCTGATATCTGTAATAAAATTTATAAAATTACCAATTAAATTTGAAATTGATTTTTTTTTTTCTTTCGCGTGATTTGAAAATACATAGAAATATGTACAAACAACAAGAGCACTTTGTGAACAGTGTTCAGAAGTTATTTTGAGCGAAGATAAATTGGGAAAGAAGTTGGTGAGCGTATCTTCGCAAAACGAAAACCCCAAGAAGACTAAAATCCATACCGTATTCGTTTCATCAGCGATCTTGAAATAGTAGAAAATTACCCTTATTTCGATTTTTTCAAGTTGAAAAAAAATCTGTGAACCAGTTTGCTGTTTTTTTTTTTTTTTTTTTTTTTGAGAAGAAAATTTAGCA
>FIZR01012268.1:9025-33198 GCA_900060175.1 Ferrisia virgata
GGGGGGGGGGGGGGGGGGGGGGGGGGGGGGGGGGGTACATATTTCAGATATCGCTCAAAATGAATATCTAGAGCTCGGGATAAAAATGTTTTTCAACAGCTTAATCCATTCAAATAGCCAATTTAACATGGCTAAATTAGCGCAATGTAATGATAACATGTAATGAGCATGGGGCACATTACATGTACAAAAATATTCAATACTATTGAAAATTTTCACATTAGTCCCCATCGAGTGACGGATACGAGAAGTAGGCCGAGCGGTAAAATCGTAGTAATTCTTGCGGTGTTGTGGTTTGTACGCTGCTGAATAATCTGCACTAGTGGTTGCGTTTTTTCCCACAATGCACGCGACGCTTCGTATTTATGCCGGAAATACCGATGTTGCGCGGTTATTTTCAACATTTCAACTGTCTTAGTACATAACTGGGATTTAGAAAATTTATTGCCAAAATGGTAATAATTTCGTTAAAAAATAATCTTTTCGTAGTTTCCCAGTTGTAAGTATATTTTTCCAGCACGATGAGTTCGAACATAATAAAAAGCTAAAGATGCATATTTTCCTTCCATAAGGAGTGACTAAGAATATGTTACGTATGTACAGTATACGTATTTTAAGATAAATCTAAACATTGCATAAGAGACTATCGTCCTCCAATTTTGTTTTGTCTTCTTTAGTTTATATTTTTTTTATACTTGGCAGCATATTTTAACGGATGACTGGGCGACATTTATACGAAAGCCTGAGAGAGTTTTATTGACTCGGTATCATTTTGTATTCTATCGGTGAAGTTGGAAAGCGTGAACTTTTCGTCGTTGTTGTTAGGTACTTTTCTTCCTTCTTGTTCTGAAAATAGGTATTAACCAATTTGGGTTCATTTTTTTTTCCTCGTAAAAAGTTTCATCTATATTTTACTAAATAACTCTCTTTGACGATTCGTGGTAATTAGCGAACGTACCTTTGCCTTTGGTTATAGTTTCGTGGTTAAAATTTGAATCAATCCGATTTAAATTTTCCGGCTATTTTAACCATTTTTTTTCTTTTTTAATTTTTTATTACGATGATTGTAAATGAACGTGCGACTTCAGTACAGAGGTAAAAATCATTTAAAAATCTTTTCTAGAAATTTACCGAATAAAGGTAACATTTTGTCTGTATAAAGATTAAATCTACTTCAAAGGTACATATTTGAAAAAAAAATTTTTACTCTAAAACAAACACTTTTTATACATTTAATGAAACATTTCAATTTTCCGTTTTTTTTTTTTTTTTTTTTTTTTATCTGCCATTGAATATAAATGAAGTAACAAAAGCAAAACGTTAAGCTCAAAATGCCATGGCAATACTTTTATTCATTTATTCGTATTTTTCTATCGTGGAAATTGCTTTTTATATACGTTAGCTTGTGAGTTTGTGTGCGTGTGTTCTTTTTCAATTCATGCAATTTAGGTTGGGTTTTACGCAACGATCTTAATAGTAGACTCTGGTTAATTGATATTAACTTTTCGCAGAAATAAATGCGTAGATACCTATGCGATGAAGGGCAAAAATACCTACTATACCAATATAAACGATTCCATTGCTCAGAAAAAACATCCGGTGTATAAGGGGTTCGGTTGATGGTATACGCTTTATTAGTTTCATCTCTAAAGCTGAATTTGTTTCAACAAGGATCTACCTGTGTATATATTATATACCCTTATGAAGCCATTGGGGTTAAAAGTGGTTTCCGGGGTTCTTTGTTAATGCAGGTTATTACATTAAGCCGTTGTAACTTTCATCGTATACGTATCTCTATATCTACCATTCGATAATGAAATTATATTAAAGTTTATCACCTTGTTTTAAATACATCTATACGTTTTCTTTGTGATATTATTACTCACATTATTGCGGAGTAGTTTGAATATTTGTTATGAATGAAATAACGACTCAAGTATAAATGAGTACCAACGGCATATTCATCAGATTGATTTCAAAACGTCATATCGAATTTATCTTTTATTATTGTTCGAAGTAGCCGAAATGGTTGTTTATAAAGATACTCGGTTTTATGAAAATCCTTTCAGTAGTCTGCGTGTTGTGATGCGGCACATGAGCCATAAATATGTATTAAAATTATAAAAATTGCCCTTATCCGATTGTAATACCATCATAAAATAGGTATTAAAATTCAGCTTGATGTTCTCGGGTCGTTTTGTAGGTCCAGGTATAGATATTCGATATATGAGAATTTTTAAGAGGCATAGCCGGATAAGAAAGGTTGAATCGTTCTTGGGTTGGGATTTTCACACTCGATCCGTATGAGTTTGAAAACTCGTTGGGTAAAATTTTGGCCCCCGCCTCACCCCTAACCGCCAATATCGCCTTAAGTTTGCTCGAAATATGAATTTAGCTGATAACTTTTTACCGAAAATTAAATACATTATTTAGTAAACCCATATCTGTAACATATTTTTTTTAAATGAATTTTTAGCCTGATTTTCACTGTCATATTGTCAATGAAAACCAGGTTATTACGGTCTATCGACCAACGGCGATCGGAAGGGGAGGTGGACACCAATAAAATCCCTTTTAGTGCCCTAGAAGGCCATTAAGACAATTTTTGGCCATGTCAGATGTGACGAAAATCGCTCCAATCCGGTTAATCGGCTCAGTTTGACAGCGAATTAGATATATATGAGTGGGGATGACCTTGGGTGAAAATTCATTTTAGCGTTGTTTTGGAGGAGGGGGTGCTAAGAGGCCAAAAATACAAAAATTGTTCCTTTAAAGTCAATTGATAGAGAATCCAAAGTTGTATAATATATTCGAGAATCAACTTCTTAGGTCAATTAAGAAGGGACGTATGAGTCGTTTCTCTTTTTAACCTTGAAAAAGGGCTTTCTTTCCCCTATCTCCCCATCAAAATGAGCTGGGAAGTTGAAATTTGGTATGTACATTCAGTAAGGGCCTTAGATGTGCCTTTTGGGGATTGCGACTTTTTAGCTCTATAACATCCCTTCACAGCCCCAAAAATGTGGTATTTTGGTCAGGTTTTATAATTTTTTGAGTTTTTTGAGATTGTTCCTCGCATAACTCTTTTCTAAACAGAACTAGGAAGCTGAAATTTGATATGCACATTCAGTAGGGACCCTAAGTATGCCTTTTGGGGGTTTCGCCTTTTCAGCTCAATTTCATCCCCTTTACAGCCTCAAATATGTGGTTTTTTGGTCATTTTTTCTTATTTTTTTTAAGTTTGTTCCTAGCATAATTTGGATGGGAATCATGCTAGGAACTTGAAACCCATTTTTGTTTTTTAATTTTTTCCTTAGGTGGTGCTGTGGCGAGTTATGGAGAAAACAAAAAAAAAATATTAAAAAATCTCACATTAAATAAATAAGTTTAACCTCCCCACGGAAAGCCCAATTCGGGTACAGAGTTGGAATTGCTATAAAAATCGTGTTTAGTATCTATGAAAACATTACAATGGAATTCATTGGATCTTCAGCTGGCTGGAATTTATGTCTGCCTCTCATTAGCGTAACGCAATTAAGGAAAGAATTTTCTAATATAATTTTTTTTTTGGTTTTCTCCATAGCCCCCTCCTCCATGACCACCTACGGAAGAAATATTTAAAAAAAACGAAGATGTTCGTCTTTTGATACTCTAAAACTTTTGTTTGAACCCATTTTTCAAATTTTTTTATTGTAACCGATCTACATTCGCAGAAAGCTGGCTGTGACTTCTACAGCGGAGGATCCGTCCCTCGACTTCGAGAAAAGGGGTTGTTCTCGCATTTATCTTGTTTTACATAATAATGGAAAGTACCACGCAAAATAACCACTCCTAAAAGTAGATTAAGCCGATTTTTGAAAATTATTTATTTTAGTGGGAAATTTCCAAACGTGACTTACATCAGCATGCCCTAGCTCCCCCCGCCCCCAAATCTCTTAGCAGAAAAATTCAAAGAAGTAAAATTCTCCGTCTCTCGGTGGTTTATAAATTTTGTTTCAACATTTTTTTCTTAAGTGCGTTGTTTTAAAAGTTATTGCCCAAAAACCAAATTTTGCAACCCCCTAAAAGGGGTCAAAATATGCATGAATTTTAGGGGAGTTCGAGAATATTGAGATACATACTCCACAGTACCTATATACGAAATTTCCGCTTTTCGGTGATTCTTGTTCGGGTTGGAGCGTTTTTTGAGCCAAAAGCCCGTACTAACAACCATAAAATTGAATAAATTCGGGTAAAAATTTTCACAATCGAATGTAAATAAGTCCAGTAGAATATACATTAAGGAACAAAAATATTCGAGTGATATTTGTTTCATTGTCCCAGGTGTGAAATAACATGTAGATATTTGGTTTTTAAATTTAAAAAATAAGGGTTTCGTGAAGAAAATATGATCGAAAAAAATTTTTTAAAATTCCAAAGATGACCGTTGATATGGTCCATTATTCTTGCAATTTTTAAAAATTTTGGTTGAGGATTGTAGAATATATACATTTATAAGCGAAACTAGTATTTCAAACACATTTAGGGTGATATCACTGGGTAGGAGTAAGGCATGGAACCAAAATTTCAATAAGCGAGTTTCAGACCATAAGGACCAAGTTTGAAAATCAGCTTAAGGCCAATTTAACTCTTCTTACCCCGGCTATGCTTTTTCAACAAAAATTCTTGGTAATATTTTATTTTTATTTTCACATCATAATTTTAACGTTTAATAGCGCAAAACTTGGTTCCAAGATGAGAAGAGTGTTTTGCTTTATAGTAAATAATTCACAAACGGAGATTACTTATCGTGTCAGTATTCATTTGTCAAATTGTAAGTACTAAGTGGCTAGTACTCGTTGCTCTTGTAGAGATCCCCGAGATACCCCCTACAATGTAAACTTTTGCAACAATCAACGACTCAATGTTCGATATAATTGTTTACAAGTGGTAGCTACAATTAGAGAGTGTTTAATATCGATTCGAATCTATACAATATGATACTCGGTTACTGCAGCATTACCTTATACTGTACCTACCTTTACGATAATGATAACACGCTTCTTTTTCGTAATAGAATTCTACTCACGATATCCCTCTGGAATGCTTTATAAATGATGCTGATACGGCCACCAGAATGTTGGGTACTTTTAACGGTAATATTTTCTACAAAATTGTTTAATTTTGGTCCGAAATGATGGGTTATAAATTTTTATCGACTTTTTCGCGTATTTTTCTGTGTGATTTTACTGCAGAAAAGATTTCTAGCTGATTTTCAACATATACTAAAATCGAAAAGGGTTAAATGAAAAAAGAAGCGTATCTTCTTGTGCAAGTTTTTCTCGCCTGTCTTAAAATTTTATGCGTTTTTAGAACTGGTATCAGAACCAGAAGTTGAAAAAAAAACAATCGGTTTGTTATCAATGGTGTCTACGTATTGATTGAATTGAAAATTTGTACTGTGGTAAAATCTGGAAAATAAATGAACATCTGCGATAACTGACGGGGAAATAATATCTAAGAATCCAACAGTTTTATTTTTTCAGACATTCGAACCGTTGCTGAAATTTCGACATGCTGATATTCTCATAAGGAATATTTACGTACGAGTAGAACACCCACGAAACCTACATGCTACATTTCAATCCTTTTACGTCAATCAGGGCAGGCTGCTTTGTTTATGGAATTATTTTTTTGCGTGAAAAATTGAAAATTTGTTTTTTAACGTTGTATGGAGGAGGGGTGGGGGCTAGAAAAGTTGAATTGTTGTCTTTTAACGAAAGTGAATTTGTACTGGTTACAGAGTGTGATGTAAGATTTTTCCAGGAGTAAACAAATTGAAAAATCACATTTTCTTGATTTTCATCAGTTTAGAGATATTAAATCTCATGTGGAAATTGAGATACTTTCAGTTCTTTCTAATTTTTTTGTAGTGATTTGACAGTGTTTGGAAGGCGACATGTCAAAATCAACAGAAGAACAGCTTGGAACATTTCCTTATACCGAATATGGTATTTTAGAATCTTCGGTACCGTAGAAGAGGCTTTACAGATATTTAGTTGATGAAAATCTTTCAGAAAATGAATTTTTTAACCAGATTTCTTGTAGGATTATGTGCTTATCGTTTATCGAATTTGAATTTGACTCGAAATTCGTATTGAATTTTCAATAATGTCTTGAATTATTTTGAAAATTCTACGTTTCGTAAATTTAAAGTTCATCAAAATGGATGAATGGCTAAAAGGACTAAATACTAAGAAAATTCAAACTTATAAAGTTTTTATAAATGTAATTTTTTTTGAAGGAAAGGGCTCATTTAATTTGCCTATTTTTTATTTACCCACCTCAGATGCCATTTGTCCTCTCTTCATTGCTACTCTAGCTACAGGCCTACTGAAAGTAATCAAAATGGGGGAAAAATGTAGCTAAAAAATCCACGCTCAAATTTCTAATGAAAAATTTTTCCCTTTCTATTTTCAGGTCAACGCTGTTTCAAAGTTGGGAAAATTTTTAAAAGCAACAATATAGGTTAATTTTCAATGGGAAGAGAGGGGGAGAGGGAGAGAGAAAATAAACAAGAAACATTACAATGCCGATCTACGACAGATTACTATATTACTATGCAATGAAAAGTGGGTGGATAAAACAACCAGAAATGTAAAAAAAAAAAAGTCATGAAAAAGCTAGAAAAGTCTAGAAAAGGTCATGAAATTCGATTTGTAGCAAAAACTAGACAGTAGGGTGGATCGATTTTTGCAAGTTTTGGAAAATTAACAACGGGTAGTGTTTAATAGTTGTCAAATGGCTTTCACTTCTACTGATTTTTTTTTTTTAAGAAAAAAAAATCAAGGAAAATAACGTATTTCTCATAAAATGAAGGTATTTAAGGACCACTGAAAAAAGTAAAGGAAAAGAAAAATTGCTGGAAATAGTTTAGATGAGTTAAAACGACTGTATTAGACTCATTTCAATTGAATTGTTTTCGAAATCGAATTTTTCTCGAATTGTTTCAAAATATTACAAAAGGTTTGGAAAACAACATTTTTCTGATCTCCCTAAAAAAAAGGATAGAAATGAAAAATTATCTTTGTTGATTATTTCGGGTATAAATAACAGCATCAATTCAATTTTTAATGAAATTTTTCATTAATTTGTTTTACAATTTTTTATAGTTTTTAGTATTTTTTTTTTAGCTTTGAGCTTTGGCTGGGAAGGGTAAACTTGAACTTTGAGGGCTAAAATTTTAACCACGTTAGTTTGAGGTAATTTCACAACTATTAAGCAGTACCCGTTGTCAGTTTCCCAAAATTTGCAAATATTGATCCACTCGAGTAGACATACCCTGAAATTATACTCGTTTGATAATTGCCATCTCTGAGACACCAGAAATTTCATGTTGGATTCTACACGAGGAGGTCTACCTCCCGTTCAAATTAAGCTAAGGGGTTGAAATTTGGTATGTAGATTTAGTGGGGATCCTAAATATGTGTTTTGGAAATTTCGAGTTTTCAATCCCATTACACGCCCTATTTTTGGTCAAGGTATTTAAGGTTTATAGTTCTAGATTCTTTCTGTCCACCAATTTAATAACGGTTATTTAGATATTTTTTTATTTAAGTAAGCAATAAATTTTTCTGATCGATGAAAAAATGAATGAAACGACAATGAAAATCAGTGAAAGTGAACCTTTCAAATTCTAAAGCAGGTTTTTCAGTTCTCTGCCATCTTTGATTTTGAAAAAGTTCAATACCTTGGAAATTGTGATATACGGGATGTTTATTTTTAGGAAGTCACATTAAAGTCAAATTAACGAATATACATGACTAAGCTGGATCAAAATGGACGATTTAGACGAACAAGCTTCTTTTTTGTCAACAATAGGCTGTGTTTTATTCCACCATCACACTTCGTTTTCGACGATTTAGATAATTAAAATATTTTCTAAAATCTTAAATAATTTTTTTTTTATTTTAATTAAAATCTCTCAAAGTGGTAGTTTTTGCAGACTCTGTGCTTACCTGACGAAAAAGTCATCCTTCAAGTTATAATTTATGCGAGTTATTTTTGAACTAGAATGAATATACTTGAAAGGGATTTCGAATTTTCTAAATAGACCGACTAAAATAGCCGAGTGAAGAAAACGTTCGCGTGAAATTCTCGTATAAATGAGCTTATTTTACTGGTGGGCGATAAACCTGCAAATACACTTATTCGCTCTTATAGTTTTCCATTTCGATTTTCTAGCCTACTACTACGTTTGAAGGTAATTTTTCGAGTTAATTATAACCCCACCTGCGCATCGTTGAAGTGTTGAGTACCCGAGCAGTGAGCGTACTACGAGTATAATAAAATAATGAAAAACTGAGCGAAAATTTCGCCCAGTAAATTATTGCTTATTCATCTGAACCATAGTAAATCCGTCAGCTCGAGTCGACTATATTATTTGCGGAGAACCCATGCTGCGTATATTCGCGTGAAAAGATAAACGCTTTCGAAGTTTCAAAATTTGAACTTGGAATTCAAATAAACTATAGGCCGGATAATACCTATACTTGATAAACGAACGTAAAAATTAACCCTTTCTCTTTCACCAAAGATTTAAGCTGGCTGGTTGGTTATTCGTATCATAACTTCAGTGTGAATGCTGCTTCCGGCTGTAAATGAGCCATGATTCGAACCCTGTTACGTAATCCAATTATACGACAATCGAGGGGGAAAAAAAACTATCTACTCGATATAGATATAGATTCGGCTTTTGGAAAATTTCACAACGATAAATTTGCACGGAGCGGTGCGCATGAAAATGACCTGATTAATCCGCCACATAAAAATGTCATTGCGTGTAATCGATGGTTACACTCTGTTGCTGTTGAACGTTACACCGGTGTCTACTTATTGTTTCCTTCTTTTTTTTTTTTTTTTTTCGTCTCCTTCTTCTCCTTTTTACACTATGTTTTTCGACTTGAATTTTGGCCGTTGTACAGAGCAGCTGAAAACGATCCGAGGTCATCAATATTTATTAACGTAGATGAAGAAAAATTCAACCTAGCTAACATAAGATAAAACCATATTGTTAAGATGGTCCGATGTTTTTGTAGCGTATACGTAACGTTCATTCTTAACGATTTTTTTCATATACCCCAATATTATGTTACCGGAAGAAAAAAGGCTTTTGTAAAACTGACGTTTGAAAAATTCGTGTATCGAGACGATGCAATGAATGACTCGATGATATAGGTAGTATATTTTGATGAATATGTAGCTGTAGGTAGGTACTACGTGGGGTGGCTGGTTTTGAGTCCTCTCATTCTCAAAATTGATAAAAGTTTTAGCCCTTCCACCCTTCACACAGATTTTCGTGTCAAAATTATCGAAAAAATTCATAAAAAAACAAAAAGAAGTATCGTGTTGCCGTGATGCTCTATTTACATGATTTTCTTGTTGTTGGGTTTGCATAAAACTGTTAAGAAAAATGTACGAAAAAAAAACAACATCGCTTTGTAATGTTTCTTCTCAATTAATTACGATGGTGTTGACGTGAAAATTTGAAAAATTATTGAAGAAAAATTGGTAAATTGGTGGAAATTATAATCTAGTCCAGTTAAATTAGCACAAGAAGTGACGAAATGACGGAAAAATTTATGACCAAATTTTTTTTCACAGGATTGTAATACACTATCCCCTAAACAATGTATCCAAAATCGGACTTGTGTTTTGTCCACAATATCCTCATTTCTGCTCCAAAAACAGCTTTTGCACCAATAACTTTGCGTAACTTTGTTCCTAAACCGGATAGAGAAAAAAAATTGAATAAAAAAATGTAGCTGGTCAAATTTTCAATAAAAAAGGTCATTACATATTTTTATCGGAAATCGACTGAAACGCTTTGAAATAAGTTTGAAAGGTACACGTTATGCACTAACATGATGTTCCGCGTAATGTTTCTATCTCGTCGCGAGAACCAGCGGCCAATGGTCGTAGACTTGCGAGCTCAATTCTCTTTCAGCATACTTGAACAAATTACATGAACTAAATGCTATGTTACCTAACGTTAAAGTAATTACCGTTGGAGTAAATATACAATAGGCATGTAATATTTTAAAATTACTTTAATTTTCTTCAATAGATTTATTCTTATCGTAGTTTTCATAACTATCTAACTCTGAATCATTGATATTCTCTTCTGATTTTGATGTCCTATTTTTGATTGAATCTGAAAAGTAACGTGATATATGTGTTCAGTGGGAGTGATTTATGTGAAGTCCACCTGAGGAACGAAGTACTCGCTGTTCTTCGTGAATTCTCGAGATGGTGGTATCTGAAAATCTCCTTTCTTGCTACCGTTGTGAGATATCGAATACCTGCCATCCTACAGAATTGTTTTCATTTTCAACCATACCGAATTTCACATTTTCATCATTAGGTAACAGCCCTATGTACGAATATTTACCGAAACTTACCTGTTGCCACTCCACTAAAAGCGAAGTGGTACCTCACCCCCCCTCCCCATTGGTAAAACTGAACTTGGAACTTTGTATGCATCGAGTGGGTACCATATTTAGCCTTCAAGAACATTTTTCAATGGCAATTTTCAGATTTTGTGCTAAATTTTCAGCTGTTTTAGGTGATTATAGAAATTATGATATCTTTGCACCTCCCTCCCGGTCCCCCCTTTTGGACAAAATGGTCAAGTTTAATATAGTTTTAACGAAAATTTTATCAGGAATCCATTTTTATAACCAATTTGCCCCTAAACTGCTTACGTTCCAATATTTGGGACAAAAACTGAATTTTGGAACATGCTCCCCTCTCCCAAGAAAGCTCAAGTAGTAAAGATGCAAGACTTTGGAGAGTCCTGTTCGGGAAGGTATCAATTTTTCCAGTTTTGATTTTTTTACATTGAAAGATGTGTAATAGAGCATTCTACAAATTTGTGTAGTCAATTTTAGCGTTAGCAGTGCACCATCATAATTCACACAATTAAAATTTGGATAGTTCAGATTTTGATGACCTGGATGGTAATGGCCTTGACACTGATGGCCAACTATTTTGGGCTATCAGCGTCTGGATCATTTGAATGTTGTGAAAAAAAATACTTAGCGATTTTCAAGATTATATCTATAATTGACTTCCTACTAATGAATATTTGTTTTGTTTCTTTGTTTCAGGTGAGTAGTAAGTATTTGTTTTGGAAACGGAGAAAAAGATGAAAATGAGTGAATGAAATTTTTTATTATTCGTTAAATAATCCAACAGTCAACAAGGTAACATAGTTTACAATATTCTTAGGCGTGTTGAATTTTACTATCAACATCGAGAGATGTTTAATAGCGCATTCTACAGTTGACCATCAACAGTAGATCATCAAAATTTGGATTTTTCAGAAATTGATGGTCAACTGTTCTGGGCAGTTTGCATCCTGATCGTCAACAGTGCTATTATGTTTGACAGAAAAGTTAATAGTCATGAAAAAAATGCTAGGTAATTTTCAAAATTTTTAATGTTGAAAAAAAGTTGCGAATTTTTCAAAAGTTATGTCATTTCAGATGAAATTTGGACTTCTGCTGGAACTGGGGAAATGGTAACATAAAGAATTTTGAAAATTTTCTTAGCATTTTTTCTTAACATTCAAGTTGACCCTCGAGATGTTGGTAATCCGGATATTGATGGTCAACTGTTGACAGTCCAGATCTTGATGATCCACTATTGATGATCAATTCTTCACAGTCCACATTTGACTATCAACTATTGATGGTCAAGTGTTGATGGATTTGGACCATTAAAAGAGTGAACAATCCAAATCTTGATGGTGTGGATGTTGATGGTCAACTATTGTTGTTCAACTCCTTGCACTCCACTGTTGGCCATCAACTTCTAATAATCAAGTGTTGACAGATCTGGACCATCGACGGTTGGGTTATATTTTTTGTAAAAAAATTATTAAACAGTGACTCAAAGAGAACTTATTCTTCAGTTGTATGTGAAAACATTGTCTAAACTGAGATGTGATATCTCATTTTAATATTGTGCCTATCACGCTGAAGCAGACCAGTTTTGATTTCGTAAATTCAGGATCGAAAGGGTTCCGCGACAGAGTTAGGCAGCAGCCTGAGATGATGAAAAATGAAACATAAATTGAGCTGCCAACTCATTTTTTATACCTAAAAGTTGACCATGCTGGCCGTTTCGGTGGCCCTAGCGACCCAAATTTTACAAAAGCCTGTTGTAGTGAACAGTACCCCCGCGACACGTGTACAGGGCCCTTTTTTGAATTTTTTATTTCAGATTAAAATTATTTGAGCTTAAAGAAACTTGGAAAAAGTGCTTTCGTTTAGCATGATAATATTCTTGCTAGGTGAAAAAATCCCAAAAAAGGCTTTGTACACGTGTTGGGGTACTGTTTTCCACAACATATCCCAAATTCATCGAATCCCGTTCAGTCGTCTTCGAGAAATCCTGCAGAAACTTCTATTGGAACTGATATGACAGAAATTTCTTAAAAACAGTAAAAATTCCGATTGAGCTTCTTTTCAAATGATTTTAAATGTTTTATTATTTCAAATTAACATTATTTTTTGTATTTTGCTTAATTTTTTTTTCATTATCGACTTTCAAACAAGAAAAAATGGAAAAAATTCATATGTCTAAAAAATACAACCTTAGAGATTGGGTATGCTACCTTTGCAACGCGAAGTCTCGCACCTTAATGATAAAAAAAAAATTAACTTGAAAAATACAATTAAAAAATAACACAAATCGAGGGGAACGAACAAGTTTTACATATATACCAATTATTACTACAGTATCGAGTATTTAAAAACGAGCGGAACAAAAAATTACATTCTTTTTTTTAAGAGTATCTTCTGGCGTAAAGGCTTTTGTTGGCTTACAGCTTGGACTTTACTTCTTGCACCACCTTCAAGGCCAACAGTATTAGCCGGACACACTAATTTAGGCAGGATTAAAAGCTATCAATGCCAGATTTAATTTCTATTTTATACCCAAGAATTCTACTTGCACAAAACAGTAAAAGGAAACGATCCAATTTCATTGGAAAAATGGAAGAAAATGTTTTAGGTGACAATATCAAAACTTACATTCTATCGATGTTTATTAATTGCGTGCAAAAAGTACTAAGTATTTTATTTATTTAAATCAAGCATGCTTACTCAAAGAAAGCGATAGAAATTGTTCCAATTTTATTGCAATTAGTACTATTATTCAAATAGTGAAAGTCGGACGAGTGGAAATGATTGCTGTATAAAAATGATACGTATTCCAAGTTTTGATTTTCAGTTCGTACCTCAAATTTACCCTAAAAAACAGGAACGACCATCATTTATTTATTACATTAATAATAAATGGCTAATATACTGTCATATCTTCAAAAAATAAAACTCCTATTCAAAGATTCACGTAAAAACATTTCGTAGCCTATGAGATGACATTTTTAAAGCTCTGTCATTCGTATAACTATTTTATCGATATATTAATGTATTATAAGCTTAATATCGGATAACTGGTATGAAAAACCTAGCACAAATCGGATCAAAGACTCTGCGTTGAAAAATTACAGAACATCTCGTATACGATACGCACAACCTGAAAGAATATTTTTGTCACAAATTCTATATTCGTGTATGTAACATTTCGAAATGAAAAAACAAACTGCTATTCGATGGCGACGAACGGTTAAAAATACAATAGCGTTGTTTTTTGAATAATTCGCGCAACATATTGAAAAAAGGGCGAAGTTTAAAAAAATATTTTTCATTTTCACATACATACGCTGTTGGTTGGTAGGTAAGTAGATAGGTAGGTGGGTGGGTACCCTCATCTATACCATTTTCACGTTTGCGGATAAGTTAATCCGGAATTCGGTATGTTTTCATGGAGGTGGAACTAAACATACAGCAGCTCGGAAACATTTTATTTGGTATTTTGTTTGGAAAGAATTAAAAGCAAAAAGAAAATATACTCGATAATTTGAAAAGTACTCGAAAGTTTTATTACTGAGCTAGCGAATGTAGCGCGCAATAAATGAAAAGTAACGGTTCAAGACGGAGAACTGTATACGAATAAGTAGGTACCTACGTCTTATTGTTCAAAGTATCTTAAGTGTTTCACCCATCAGGGTATTTTAACGTGTGTGGTGTAGAATATTAAAAAACTTGTCCGAGTGTGCATTAAAATTAATCCGAGAGTTAATTCGAATCGATAAAAATATTCGTAAAATATAAAACGTATGCAAATACTCGTACATACTGTATTGTTATTATTGCGGGTTGGTAAAAGTAATTGTGTACTTAGAACATACAGGTACGTGTAGAGGTATTACAAGTCGCACACTTTTACATTGAAGTTTTTCATAAAACAAGTACTACACTTTGTACAGAATGAACGTGGTTACTTATTCGTACGTAACTTGTTAAATATTCGTTTAAAATTTCGATCATTTAATTAAATACGCTTGCAGCTGCTTGTTTGATTAAAACAAAAACACAAAACTATTTAACTCCGAGCTTCGAATGTCATAAACTTTAAACATATTTTAAACTCTGAGCGCAGTTTGGAAAATTCGTATATCTCAAAAGTGTAAAAGCAAATACATACATTAGCAGGCTTAAAACTTTACCTAACTCGGTGCCAAATAAAAACTTTGATCACTTGGTGAACGCAATACTTACCAACATTAGGTGTTTTATCAACAAACATTTTTTTACTCTTCCTCTTCTTACGTAATAATTATCCGAAATTACCCTCCTCTCCCTTCGTCATAAATGTTTTCTTGAATAATAGCTTCGTATGTATCTTTGTACAAAAGATATAAACAAACTTTTAATTTAACTTGCCTGTTGAGTCTCAATGTTTTAGGTATTCTTATCTGAGCCGCATGAATCCCATCATTTGCTATGGTGAAGCGAATTGCACATTTGTGTTTTTTTTCTTCAAAAATCTTTGTTTGAAGGTTTGGAACCCCAAAAAAATTCTCGAATAATGCAAAAAATATTCCAATATTAAAAATAAATTTTATCGTTGGCAATTTCGCTTGAAAATATGCAGAGTATCCGGTAAGAAGTTGTGGAGATATTTGGATGTAACTGAGTATTACCATAAAGAACACGTTATACAGAGTGTCCGACAAGAGGATGTCAGGACTTGACATTTAGAAATAACCAGGTACCACCAAAAAACCATGGGTAATGGATAGTACAGGGATAATTAAGCAAATTTTGTCATGTTTATTTTTTTATTAATTTCAAAATTGAAAAGACTATTTTAACAATATGATCAAAATGAAAACTTTAAAAAAAAAGTAATGATGGACATGTATTGTACTTGGTGTTCCGCATTCACTTCGCTACCCTTATACCAGTGATAGGTGAACTCATGAGGCTTACATGTATGAGGGTTGGCATACCCAAAAAAATTGAAGGAGCCGAGATATGCTACATATTTTCAAAATTTCATTTTCACTTAAACCTGGTATAAAAATCAAGAGTAGGGGTAAAGTGGTTCGCAAAATATGGTAAAATGGATACAAAAAACCACGACTAAAAATTTTTACTTTTTTTAGTTTTTTTGCGAATAACTTTAAAAAAAGCTATTATGAGCACCAGAGCTCATAACAACTTTTTCAGTAGATATTCATAAAAAACAAAATATTGAAAATTTTTAACTACTTTTTTATATGTAGGTATATCGTCGCAGTTTGCAAACAACTTCATCCCCACCTTAGATTTTTTTACCACAGTAGCTCACTTATATTCCTTTCCTTATGGCACCTTCATTTTGCTTCTCTCACATTTGCCTTCAAAATTAGAATTTTTTCTCTTATTTTTGTGCAAAAATGACTAAATATTTTTTCTCTCTAATTGATATTTTTCTTTTCCGTATTATTACAACTCCAGGGGTTACCACCTCGACCATGAGTTGAAGGTGTCCCCTATTCATTTAAATTTGTTTTAATGAGGTGCTCATAATACCTTTTTCAAAAGTTATTTACAATAAACTAAAAAAGTTACAAATTTTAAGTCATGTTTTTTGTATTTATTTTGTCATATTTTGCGAACCACTTCACCCTCACCCTTGATTTTTATACCACCAAAACTCGAGAATATACCCTTTTGTTTCCAGGAAACAGCAAATTTTCATCAGTATTAGTTTTTTTTTCGTCAATTTTCAAAGTGAGTGGCTAGTTTGAGTGAGAATGAAATTTTGAAAATAGCATATCTCGGTCCCTTCAATTGTTTGGGTGTGCTAACTATTTTACACATGTCTCACGAGTTGATGCATTACTGATATAAGGGTGGCGAGTTTAAAGAGGAATACTCGATACTTAGATAGCTGAACAAATTTTGTCATTTCAATTTTTGCCCAACACAAAAACTGAAGGAGCTATATTAAAATTATTAAAAACAAAAAAATGATTTTTAGAAAAAAAAATTGCCTACAGTTCCTTCAACTCTTGTATCAAGCAAGGCACAAGAGGACAAACTTTACATGTACATCAAATCATCGAGAAATACAGAGAATTCAACACATGTTTTAAAGCCTTCAACTGCGTGAAGTGGAAAAGACTACGAAATACAACAAGAAATGGGGTGGAGATAGTAGAATCGCTGTATGAGTGCAACTCAGTGCTGATGAAGACTAGTAGTGAAGAATCTAGTACTTTTTGGGCAGAGAGAGAAGTGAGACAAGGATGCATAATATCTCTCCTGTTCTTTAATATATTTGGCAAATATATCATGCGACAGGCACTCGAAGACTGGAATAGATGAGTTTCAGTTGGTGGCAGAAGAATCTCAGATCTCTGATGTGCAGATGGCATTGACACTACCCTGGTTGTAGCAGGTGAGGAGGAGTTGGTGGAGCTAATCAATTGAGTAAAAGCACAGAGCGAAGAAGTGGAAATATCGAGCTGAATGTCTTCCAGAGTCTGGTGTCCTAAAAGGATGACAAAAGAAGAATAGATGCCTTTGAGATCTCAGTCTAGAGAAGAATGTTGAAGATATCTTGGACAGCGCAAAGGACAAACAAGTCAATTGTAGAAGAACTGAAGGTGCCAGTAAGGCTGAGCGTTCTATAGGAGAACCAAATCATGGGATATTTTGGACGTGTGGCCAGAAGGATCGAGGAGAATCTATAAAAGGACATTCTTTGCAGCAAGGTACTGAGGCAGAGGAAGAGCATCTACCAGATGAGCCAACCCAATAAAAGCGTGAATGGAATCAGTCACTGTGGCAGGAAAGAAGGCGCAGGATTGTGAAGAGTGGCGCACTTTTTCAGCAGCAGTACAGTCATGACAACTGTTACCTGTTGATTGAGTGAAAAAATGAGGTCAAAATTTGTTCAACTTTTTATGTACTAACCATACCCATCATTACTTTTTTTTTTTTGAAAGATTTCATTTTGATCAACTTTCTAAAACAGTTCGTTCAATTTTAAAGTTGGTCAAAAAATGAACATAACAAAATTTTCTTGGTACTCCATCTACTATTCATTCCCAAAGCTGAAAATTTGTTTTAATCGTAGTTTTTTAAAAACACTCTTTTGCTCCCGTAATTTTCTAGATTGGCAACTTTTTCATTTGGCATGTTTTTTTGGTAGTACATAGTTGTATCCTAATTTGAGGTCTTGGTACCTCGTTTCGAACATCCTGTATGAATGAGCTGTCCATCTTGAAAGTTGAAGGTGAAAATATGAGAATATTCAAGTTTGAAAGTGGGCAGAAGGTGGCTGGGTATAAAATGGAGTATATTTTGTGATGTTTATTTTTATCCCAACTTTGAAATTGAAGGAACTATTGCTATATGTTAGATAAAAAAAAATTTCTTGAAGAAAGTGAGTAGAGAAATTTATAGTACATTGATAGTTGAACAGAATTTTGTTCTGTTTACCTTTTGTTTGAAATGAAAATTGAAGGAGTTACACGAAAATTTTGTTTCAGGTTATTTTTGTTGTAAAATGTACTTAATCTACGGCCTCTTTATTTTTAGTGTTGACCAAAAAAGGAATTGAACAAAAATTGTACTACTTTCAATGTAATTTTAATTTTCATCGTTAATTTTTTGCAAGAATTTTTTTATTAAAATATTCAAGTATAGCCCCTTAAATTTTGAAGTTTAGCTGAAAACTACATTCTTAAAAAGTTACTTAGTTTTACACTCACTGTCGATTTTCATGCTTGAAAATCTAGTTTCAAGCTAATTTTTCAACAACAAAATTTACCACTTCAATTTTCAAGATAATCAGTTTTTTCACCTAACTTGTTGTTTGACATTACTCTATGGTATGTATATTTTAAATCTTGGCAGTCCTTCACCAGTCACCGTATATAAAATGTGAACATATAAGTAGATTAAAAAAAAATTCAACACCAGCTGTAGATTTAAATAAAGACTTATCGAATCACTCTGTAAAATTTATACACGTGCCTACTACTACATGTACCTCTACATATAGAGCACCTTATTTCTAATACATTATAAAATATCCGGAATAATACCTTTTTGCTGAAGCAGTAAAATGTATGGTTCAAAGACCCGGCGATAGGCTATCAAAATAAGATGCTGAGAGGAAGGATGAGAAAAAAAAGTCATGTCGATATGTTGCCTATCTCACAAACCAAATAAGTCGATGTAACGAGCAAGTGCTCGATGGCAATTTACCTTTACGGTTGGATGAGTTGAAAAATAGAATTTAAATGCGATCGACTCGTAGTGTACAAGATAGAAGAAAAAAATTACCGTACGTATCCGAGAACGAACTTCTCATGACGGGGAGAAATTTTAGCGAATGGTATTAATGAAATTGTGTTTACGCGCCGATATTTCATATTTAGAAACGGCGATATTTAACTGGAAGAAAAATGCCGGCCATTTATCCTTTTATAAAAGATTGATTTACGAAACTTGGCCAAGTGAAAAATTAACGACCAATTCTTCAGTAAGCGTATCGACGCCGCGCCGCGCTGCGCCGAGTTTTTAGTTTTTATTTTGTTAAAAGGATAATACAATTAATGAAAATTTTAATTCGTTACCCAACGAGCAGCATTTTTTTCCCTCAGATGATAAATCTCGTTTCCTATTTTTCATACAGATGATTTTTCATCGTCTTATTTCCCTTTTCGTGTTTTTATCTCAAGCTGTAATCGTGAGTTTCGAGTTTGATACGGAATATTTTATACTTTTTAATATTACAATTGGGACTGCTAATGGTGGAGTTGGCGGGGCAAATGATGCCCTATTTTTGAAAGCGCGTTTCAGATTTATTTTTATTCAGCATGTTGATGAACTACGAGTATATTTTTTCTGTAGCCTAAATTCAATGCTAAATTGTGTAACTTCAAGATATCAGCTCTCTCAGCTACCTTGTTGCTTTTTACGGAACAAGCCATAATAATTTACCTCATGTCAAAATCAAAAGTACTCGCAGTACAAGGTGTTATTCAATTTTCAAATTTATAGCGGTAACTCAGACTTTAAATTAGATAAATTGTGGACTTGAAATTAAGTTCAATGCACTGTGTGTTTCTGGAAAAACTACCAGTATTTTAGAGGCTGAGCCTGCTACCTAAACCACTTGAGTGCTCATCAGTTTGCCATACTTTCAGTTTTAAGGGGCGAAATATAAACTAGAAAGTACTACCTCTTCCAGATGATCAAGCCTGCCAAGTATTATTACCAGTAAATTAAATCTAACGAATTTGTCCTGCAGAATTTAATGAGCTTTAACCTTTTTAGCCTGATTTTCCATGTCATATTGTCAATGAAAACCAGGCTTACTGTCTGTCGACCATTGGTGGATGAGGGGGAAGGGAAATGTCAACAAAATCTGTTTTGGGATTTTAGAAGCCACTACTACCATTTTTAAAGCGAATTTTTGGATATTTTAAAAGGTTTTTCGAGTTTGCTTCTTGCCTATCTTCTTTCACACTGCCTCCAATTGACCTAACAGATGAAAATCGGGTATGTAGGTTTATTAAGAGTTCTAAATAGGAGTAGTAATCATTGTAAAGATAACCTTTTCTGGTATGATTTATTAAAAATTGCAAGGTAACGGTTCTGTTAATACATTTGATAAATAATTCACGCAACCTCTATTTTCCACAAAAGCCAGGTTGAAAATCTATAATTTTTGCCTAACCAGTACGTTGTAGGAACTGTAATGCTGTGTAAATTTCCATAGCTTTAAAATTTCAGCAATCTGAAACATGTAAACGAGAGTAATAACAATTTTGGGTATTTATAATTTTGCTCCTTCGAATCATGAGGTCAGCAAATCTATTTGCACTTCTGTAATTTGAGCAGTTATACTATTGTGCGAAAAATTCGTTACTTTTCAAGAACACCCTGTATAGCCAGATGCATAAAATGATGTTTAAAAAAAAAAATACTAAATGAGCGTATTATTTTGCTTTTTTAAAATTAGAATATAGGCAATTCTGTGAAACTCTCAGACGTAAGAATGTAGCCATAGTTTTTTTTTCCTAATTTTCCTACATTTATGTTTCAAGAAGAAACAAATGATAAAAACAAAGGTTGTTTCGAGTACTAAGTATTGTATTTGGTTAATTTATGGAAATGACACGACTGAAATTAATGGTTTTAAATGAATAAAGAGACGCAGCCGTTGTTGGTACTTTACGTATGTATAGTTTGCTTTGTTATGAATTTTTATATGGCATCGTCGTTGTTGAAAAAAAAAACTACAACAACAATACTTTGCTCTTATACCCTTGTAGAAGTATATAGTTCATCGTCTGTTTGTATAAAGGTATGTTTGGTATTATTTCAAATTCTACCTTAATCTTACAACAGTTTTCCGTTTTAATTACACGTATTTACCATTCTGCTGTCGGTATTTTGAGTAATAAATTATTTAAAAATATACGTCGACTTTAAACTATAGGTACCTACCTGCTTACCTAGTTTGACTTACCTTCGTATTCAAAGCTCAAAATAAGCACGATAAAGAAATACCTGCTCGAGTGTAAATGTAAACATATCCTGAAGTCGATTTTCACGGTATTTCAGTATAAGACTGATTTTGGTAATCTGTGCTTCGATTTTGTACCACGGGAGTTTTATCTGTGTAATATTTCTGCGAAGGAGAAAAATGCCAGAGAAGAAATATATAAATGTACTCGTAAGTACCTTGGCATGTACGTTGTTCGCGAGCTCGCTTAATAAAAAGTGATAAAAGCCAAAAGAACTCATCAATATAGCTTTCGAAAAGTATTTGGCGCGTATGCGAGAAAATTTAATGAAATTCAAAAGTAAATAAAAACACTACTTTGGCGTCTCGTAACATACTGTAAGAAGATTAACGACCAGAATTGTAATCGTCGACTAGTACATACTCCTCTGGCTGCGGTGTATTTATTTTTTATAACTCTTCAAACTTTGAAGAAGAATTCGTTGAAACCTTTATAATTACAAGCTGCTCTTCTATATACCTTTCCTAGTAGATACTCTCGAGCGAATATTTTTTTTTCCCACCAAACTAACCGCAAAAAGCAACAGCTGAACGCGTCGATATACTTGATACAAAATTCTAAACCCTGCTGTAGGTAGAAGAGCGCTTACGTTAGTGGCACCTATAACCTACGTAGTATGTAACTATATATTTTTTTTTTTCGTATATTCCGTAACCCGTTAGCATAATTCAGCTAATTGAGTGGAAATATTTTTCTATTAAATATGCGCATTTTTTTTTTTTTCAAAAAAAATATTACTCTTATAATGGATAAATTATTCGCAATAATAATGGTTGAATGGTCTTCTACAATAATGCACTGGTACTAGACTTGATGCAGTATTATATTGCAGTTTTTAACGAATACAAATTATCGTATGGCTACTCGCATGTACATTATACAAGTATCTACATATTTTTAATATTTATTCGGTGCCAGATTTTTATTTTATGCTCGTCGTTTAACTATCTTGTATTTGTTTCTATTACGACAAACGACACGAGACGTAATAATAACGTCATGTTTCGCTGATCTATGATCGAAATATACGCTTCGAATAGCGTCTATTATTACTTACATGGAATAGATATAATGCGTTCGAGGAAATGTATGTACGTTGAATACCCTTTTAAACGAAATAATCTGCTGTTGTTTATTATTTTTCCAGTTTCTTATTTTTGTTTGCTGTCGTAAAATGAAAATGATACTTACATGGAGTTGATATATCAATTATTAATCCATACAAATTGCACAAACGATAAGTTTATAAGAGGATTCAATATTTCTCGTATTTATAAATTAAGATGGGGTGAAAAAAAAACATTCTTCGGATTTTGACCCAGTTGACGGAAGTGGTTCATTTTGAGTTGAAAACCTACCATACAAAATTTTGTGCCAGCCCCCAATTTAAAAGGGAATGGAGCTATGGATTCTCAAAGTAGGGTCATTTTCGAGAATAACGCATTTTTTCATCATTTCATCATCATCAGTAGGTCTGAGTAACTTACGACTATATTGCACCTTAAAAAGCATGCCATCTATCACAACCCCGTGCCTGTTAAGCAGCTCTTACCACAGAGGCCATTTGTACTTTGATGATGTCAGACCGCCAGGTCGGAGATCTTCCTCAAGTCTTTTTCGAGATTTCCAAATTCTCTCTTGGTCACTTGTTCAAAATACCATAAAATTCGTTTTTTGCATAAAATACTTAGCCTGACTGGCTTCTTAATTTCGTTGATGATTGAAATCCTTAGCATTCTTCGTCAGACCCGTATCTCAAAGGCGTCGATTTTTTTTCTATCATCTGCCTTCAATGTCCATGATTCTGTAGCATATAGAAAAACAGTGAAAACAAGTGACTGTATAAGTCTCTTCCTTGTCATTCTGGAGATTTTGTTATTATATGTGATATTACGCAGTTTGGTCATAGCTGATTTGCTCAGAGCGATTCGGCACCGTATTTCTGCCGACGAGCCTTCATCTGCTTCGATGATGGCGTCCAGATACACGAAAGCGTTGACCTTTTCCTATTCGCTCAGGGCTGTAGAAACTGGAAGACATTTGGCCTGATCCACCACCATGACTTCTGTTTTTGATGCATTAATACGAAGTCCAAGTTTATCGATGGCTATCTTCACCAGGTTGACGAGCTCCGACATTTCCTCTTCATCCGAAGCCATCAAGGTGGTATCATCTGCATATCGCAGATTAGAGATTCTTCTTCTTTCAATGGAAATACCACAATTCCAATGTTCTAAAGCCTAGCGAATTATGTGCTCAACATAGATGTTGAATAACTGTGGGGATAATATGCATCCTTGATGCACTCCCTGTTCCACTTGAAAAGTCTCAGATTCTTTACCATCAACGCTCACCACCATAGAATTGAATTCATATAGGGACGCCACCAAATGTACTATATGAGCAAGGACTCCCATTTCTCTTAAAACTTTGAAGAGCTTCTTCCAATTCGCGCAGTCAACGGCTTTGGCATAATCTATGAAACACATCACTACAGATATGTTAAAATTCCCTGAACTTTTCGATGATTTGCCAGACATTCATTATCTGTTCCCTTGTGTGTGTTCTTGGTATGAACCCGGCTTGTTCAGGTGGAATTTACCTGTGTAGATAGATACACCTTGATCCGATTGTTTAGGATTCGTAACATGACTTTGATACCATGTAGAATTAGAGCATAATCTTGCATCTCCTTTATTATGTAACGGAATCAGTACCGACTTATACCATTCAGCAGGTCAGTTATGACTCTGCCATATCACACTACAGAGTTGCCGTACTGCTTTGATTCCATTTTCACCAAGAGCCTGCCACAATTCAGCTTCAATGCCATCGCAATCAGGTGTTTTGTGTTTCTTCATCGCATTCACCGCCTCCTTACTTCATCTAGCAGGTCAGTTATGACTCTGCCATATCACACTACAGAGTTGCCGTACTGCTTTGATTCCATTTTCACCAAGAGCCTGCCACAATTCAGCTTCAATGCCATCGCAATCAGGTGTTTTGTGTTTCTTCATCGCATTCACCGCCTCCTTACTTCATCTAGTAAGATGTTTGGTTCATCTTCACCTGTCACCTCAACTGTAGGAACAAGTTGCTTTACCTCTGGTGTTCCACTGTTCTGGTACAGCCGCTCGCAGTATGTTTTCCAGCTGTCCAGGATTCCTCTAGAATCCCACCCAACTGTGCCATC
>FIZR01012279.1:0-14298 GCA_900060175.1 Ferrisia virgata
GAGAGAGAGAGAGAGAGAGAGAGAGAGAGAGAGAGAGAGAGAGAGAGAGTTAGTTTTCAACTCTGTGCAAGTGTAAGTCTCTATGTACCTAACTACCTATACTTATACCTATACAAATTAGAAAACGTTTGGTTTAGCGGTTTGTTATGCATTGGCCGGAGGCGCGGACAAAATCGCGTTTGTAAGACTTTTATAGGCAAAAGAAAGAGGTTCAAAATAACCGGTACTCAAGAAGGAGGAAAACTTTTTTTTTTTCAACTAACCAAACCAAAAGAATTACGAATCGTAGATATTTACTTATTTAAAAACTTGTGACCTACGACATCCGACGATGACCCACGTTCATTCCATACTAGTTCAATGATATATGTACCTCTAAGCCTGCAACCGTGGATTCCCCCTCTTGCACCCCGCTTGACCATTATTTTCAAGTGTCCAACTGTCCATTTGAATCGTTACGCTGTGCCGGTACTAAACTACAAATAAATGAGGTACTTTTGAAGTAAAATACCGTTCAATGTCGTTAAATACGAATTAAAACACCTTCATTTAGGTCGACGATGTTCGAATATAGTGGTGGTATATCGATACCTGGGTAGATGGATACCGTACAGGTACTGTATAAAAAAACATGAAACCGCAATGATAATAAAATAACACGCCTTTAGGAACAGGAATTATGAAAGCTGCGAAAATGAACTGTCCACTATCGTTCAGGTGTAGGTAGGTAGGTAGGTAGGTAATTAGGTAGGTACTGGATAGTTACAGTTGTCGGCGATGGAAACTTCTTAATCGATTACCCGTTTACATGACAGATGACAATTTATTAAACCCAACAGCAGAACATTTCTCATGCAAGTGTACGTGTTGAGGTATAAAAATGACTCATAGTCGCGCACGATGATACATAATAGTATGAGGCAAGGCCATAATCAGCGATAATGAGAAATATGGCAATTTATCCCGCAACGTTGAGGTACAACGTACGTAAAACTCTCCGAAATTGAATTACTTTGCTAAATAATTCCGCACAATGTAGCTAATTACACGTGTAAAGAGTTGACAAATAGGTAGGTATAGTCGGATTGAATTAATTTCGATATGGTATAATATTCAGTATATTATATATGAAATAAAAACGTCTTCTCGAAAATTTTGAGCATGTTTCCTCCAACGCGAATACACTATAAGTTAATATAATGGCAGAAGTGCGCACAATACTCTTACATCCAAGACCTTGAAAATGTACTGCAAATAAGGAAAATGTTTTCCATCTGCGATACAAAATGAAACAAAAATCGTTAAACTTACTCGCAAAATACTTTTTTCTCCGGTCAAGGTTAAAATTATGCTGATTGGTACGCAATTTAAAAAACACTTGTCAGATTATTCGAGCGAGTCGTAAAACAAATTAAGGAACATATAGCGTGCGATTTCAAGCACTCTGACAACTTTTACGCTTTATCTGGTCTAACACCTTAGATAAACGCCATAAATAGGCAAAAAAAAATAGCGAATCGAGTACACAATTTTGAGCAGAACAGCAGCACTATTACACGATGAAATGAATTTTGCCGACTCGATAATTATTATTCAAAAACGAGTGCAATTACATGAAAAATTATTCGTTATCACACGATTATATCACCCGCTTGGAGTAAAACATACACGACCGAGACCGAATAGTAACACAAACACAAACCGATACGAAGTAAACAAACATATAAATCTATCAGTGCCACAAACCGCCACACTAAATATGAGCGCAGCACAAATCAGGCGTCTACTACGAACACTCTGTCACGCATGCGCGAAGAGTGAAGTTAGTCCGTTCGTATTACTATTGTTTTTGCGTAAATGCATTAAATTCCAATCGCTTAAGAGTTAGAAAATCATTTCGAACCATAATTGATCGAGTAAATTAACAAATGGAGAAGTTTTTCTTCGTTGATTTCAATTCCGAATGCCGAAAGCACGATATCAATAACGCCTTAGTTGGCCACACAGGTTACCTGTCTAAGCTTTACCACTTTTGTAACGAAATTATTCGCGATTTCGATTCATTACGAATGTTGAAGCATTTTGTGCGTAGTTACACTGGGACCTTTATAAAAATTCAGTTATATTGAACAACTTGCAACCGAAATTCTCTTAGTTTACAATAATTTTCCGACTAAATCTAAGAATGTATCATTAGTACGCGAATCGATGGATTTCACTTTATCGGTCTATAATCTAACAATATTAATACTCGCTATTTCGCACGAATTTTTATTTTAAATTACCCAGCATTTACTTGCAGGTACTCTTTACTTTGAGAAAAATACAAGTTGTCAAAGAAATTCTAATCTACGTACTTCGAACAAAATCAGATGGTACACCAAACTTTCGAGTAGAGCATTATATATTCAAATAAATTCACTCAAGGTACAACATGAAAATGATCTAAAAAGTTTGCATAAAAATAGAAACTGCAAGGTTTCACTAGGTACCTAAAATATACGTATAATGAAGTTAAAAAATAATTTATCGGAGATTAAACCGATTATATCTAATCTAATTATGGATAACGCATACAAATGATATACTTTACTGAATGAGTATAAGATTAAAATTTATGGAAGTATTAAAGAAGGAATGATTTAAAAATATATCAATCAGTCTTTGGTAACCCACAGACCAGTCTGCATTAATGCCACATTGGTATATATCACAAAAACAAAAAAATATATAGGAATATACAAACACACGAACATCTTCAATATGATAGCCATTCGTTGCATTCAATGCCCGATTCAGTGGACATTTTTTTTCGGTTAATTTATAAGGTACAATATAAAATTTGCATATTTTCATTATTGCAATTTCAAAATTTAAAAGGCGAAGAAAAAAATGGAACAAAAAAATTGTTTTTTACACGTCCGTAGATAGGCTCTTAATAACTACTTACGTATAATATATTGCTAACTAAGAAATGATAAAGTCGACCAATTGACATCTATTGTAAAAAAAAAATATGTATATATTTATATATATATAATAAAAAAGGAAGGCAAATGCTTACTCACAAATCGGGCTAATAATACTACGGGAAATAAAACACACACACATACACACGCACACACTTAAAAAATGACATAAAATTAATGAAAAAGAGTTTCAACGTAAATCTATAACATCAGTATTTTGTAACTTTGGTACCGAGTAATTTTCTACTGTAAGGTTCCTCTTTTGTTCTTTGGAATCTGGAATAGTAAAGATTATAAATCGATTAGTTGGTATTTGAGTTCTATTCGTATACATCAGGTCGTCGAAGTATCGATAATTTAAGGTTAAATTACTTTCGTCTTCGTTATCCAGCGAATTTAACGCTTTAGGAGGTAATGGAGGAGGTAAAGAACTACAAGTGGTTGTTCGAGGAGATAATAAAGGTATGGGTGGAGGAGATGGAGTATTACGAGACGTTGTATACGTCGAAGATGGCCTAACGAGTAAAAACTCTTCGTACGAGGAAGACAGTACTACATTTGTAACCGATTCTGAGAAGCCGGAGTCGCGCAATTTAGTACGTGGTAGTGTATTCTCTATATTGAGTGAACTTTCCGAGTCCTAAAAATATGTCATACACGATGGTTTTTAGAAAAATATTCACGTACGAGGGTCAAAGAACATTTTACCATTGTTGGTACAAACCTTACGAAGAGATATTCGTTTCGGAGGAGTAGGAGGTACTTCGGAGAAGCTGCGCCGATCGAGAGCTACAATGAAAATAAGCACAATGATATATTTGGTAGCACTTTTTTTTCAGATATTCGCGAGCAATTACGGTAAAGCGTCGTTTTACACACCTAATCGAGGAGGTAATGGAGGAGCTTCTTCATGCGAAGAACTTCCGCATACCGAACTACTTTCGAGCGAATGTCTTTGAGAATTCTTGATACTGTGAATACTATTTTTCTGAAAATCCTTCTTCCTTTCAGTAGTACTGCAATAAATACGCGATGTAACGATTGATTAAAGTTGAATATTCAAATAATAATTATCGCCATTAATACAAAAATAATTCGAAAATAATTAAATATAAATAGTTAGTTGGTAACTCACCTAATTTTTGAAGAAAATCCTTCAATACCGGAAGATCCGCAAGATTTTGTACGTCCGAAAACACGTTTAGCCGGCACAGGTAATTCTACATCGTGACTAATGCTACTTCTATCGTGTAAATTCATGCTTTCTAACAATTCCTGTATTGTGAAAAGAAGAATAATAATAATTCGATTGTTATTCTCGTTAGCGTAAACAACTTCGACAGAAAAATCATCACGTACAATTGGTTTGCTGTAAATATCATCGTCGTCGTCGGCTTCGGAAAGGTACTGGTAACCAACAGTATTGGTATACTGTTCCGGTGCTTTTTCTTCGGTTGGTGGACGAGGTAAAGGAGAACTGAAAAAATAATAAATGCGTAAAACGATCCGATCAGAATATTAGAAACGCATTGAGCAAAGATTTTACCTTTGAATAGGCACAGGTGGCTTTTTTAGAGATTGCTTCAGCTGTGAGATCCTTTCGACTAATCTTTGGTGAAGAGGCTGAACTCCAGGAGGAGCGAGTTGTCCATGAACAACTAAACCTCTTTCTAGAATATCCACCTTAATAAAACAAAAATGTTCGCGATATATTTTTCAACGACTAATGACCACAGATACGTAACCGAAATTATCATTAGGTTACCTGATCTAGAATCAAAGCATTTAGTTGATGAACATATGGCACTAAATTAGGTTCACTTTGAACAAATTCTGGTGTAAAAAAAGCCTGCTGGTATTTTGATATACCTCCCATAACGTTAGCGTCAATGGTGCCCTGCAAAGAAAAGAAAAAAGGTAGTAGAATGTATTTTTCGAAATTAAATCGCTCGCGAGAAGCTTTTCGACAACGAAAAGAGGATGCCAGGATGGAAATAAGACGATTAATCGAATAAAGTAAGTTTCAGCCTTACATGAACGAAGTGAACTCTCCAATCGGAAAAATTTCAAGTCCTGATAAGATCTCGTACATATTTCAATGTGTACGTATGCGTACACTCAAAAGGTCATTGGACTCACGCTTTATGCGACTGAGATTAATTTGACTTATTTTTACCTGTAATCGCATACTCAAAGGATTGATATTCTGTTTTGGATCAGCGCTATGCACAGCAATCAACTGTCTTAATTCAGCATTCACAGTTTCCATAGTTTCACAAGCAAATCTAACTGGTGGTACTTCTTCGGTAACTGAATGAATTACCTCAAACCATCTAAGAATACCCGGCAAACTGCTACTAATAGTCATGATTGTCCGTTCTAACCACAATGTCTGCAGAAAAGGTCGGTTAAACGTTAGTAACATTTCTCGTTGCGGTAATCAAAATTCGCGCAGAAAACGTCTCGAAACATATTTTACCTTGAATTCGTTGTCTTTATCGATAACTCCTTTATGGAGTGGTCGATCTAGTAAAAATTTCGAAACATCGTTTACTTGATAAAATCGGGCGACTTGCGCTGGCACCGAAGCTAACGGTACTCCGTCTGACGATGGTCCATTTTCCGATATCGGTTTTACGTTACAAATTTGAATAACTAAAATATACGTAAGATAGACGTACATCGAATACAAATCTCGTTGAATAGAAAGTTGAAAAACGATACGCAGATGATATAATATGTACTTACACTGGGATTCTGATTGTAGAATAGCATGAGACGGAGGACTATTTTTTGTTAGAATCTGCGCTTGAGGAAATTCCGTCTGTAAACGTTGAGTGAATGCTTCGATTCGTTCGTATTCTAGTCCACGATAAACGAAGACTTTGTTCTAAAATATAGAAAAAAATTACGAAATTATAACGAATATAAACGCAAGCATTTATCGCACATATCAATTCATTAACCGGCCACGAAACACTTACGCGTACAAATAGTGGAAAACTCAAACCGTAAAATCCGACTCGGAAATACTCTGGTTCCAGTCTTAGTTTATTTACGATATTATCGGTAAACCGAGCTTGAGTACGGAGTATTGAACTCAGTTTAACGTAATCGTAAAGCTGTTTTTCATACAAATTGGCCAACTCTTTACACAACGGTATTCCTTTTTCCCAACACTGTAAAAAAAAGAAATTTTTTAATTTTGAATTTTAAATGAAAAGATATGTAAAATGAAAATTAGCGTAACAAAAGTATACCGCTTACTTTGCCTTTGTCGAAATAATTAATAATTTGATGATACAATTCTTCTTTACGTTTCCATTCGGGTACATCTTTAGCTCGACTATCGTTCGGCAGAGGATTAGTAGAGCTCCAACTTAAAGAGTCAGCGTATAATTTCAGCGTGAATCCAGCTTCGGTGAAATTATCAGCTGGATAGTGCAGATCGTGTAATTTATATATGTATCTTAAATACATTTCTTTTCGACCGATTTCATTTTTGTAGAAATTCTGCGCAGATAAACGGACGAAAGGCATTTTAGAGCTAATTTTGATCGAATAACTGTATTAGAACGAATACGAGAAATGAAATGCAGACGAAAAGTTACCAATAAATTGACCGTGCAGGACATTCGTTTGTCACGATTTTCGTCTCCTTGTATCACGCTTCTATAGTCAAGCAATCGCTCCAACAGTCTGGTTACCGAATTAATAAACGCCGATCCAGTCTCACTCCAGTTCGGATCTTCGTTTTGAATTCTTTCCAAAAGTCTAAGAAACACGTTATAAAATTTTATTACGCCCTTTAATCAGTATACTGGTTTCACTTAAAAATCGATTCGTTAACTAAGATACTCACACGGCGCTAAGTTGTTCCCTAATCGATAGCGTTAATAATAAATAATATTAATATAAAATTTATAAGTAAAATTTTAATAACGGAATGTATAAAAATGGCGGATAATTTGTCGTCTGAAACTTACATCGTATTGAATAATTGCCTATACTCGTCATCTCCTTTGTTTTCGTTAATCAAATAATCCAATTTATCGATAAGTTCCGATTCAACCTGCAAATAAATCGACCGTATTGCTTTTACTTGCATTTTTCACGAACAAATAATCCTACATTCGACATAAGCTGAAAAGCACCTGTTTGAAATTTCCTTTGACTTTTTCTTCCGTTTGCATCATATCGAAAAATATATTTAACGTAGCTTTCCTCAGATCCGATTCCGGTACTAGAGTTACTTCTAAAAACGGTCCCACCATGGCTGGTATAAAATTCATTTTGTGCTCGCCTGCCGAATAAAATAATTTATTAAGAATGACATTTAATTTCAGTGATTGTCGTAAAAAGAACTATTGCTTTTTCGATAACAGTACCTAGTTTCGACCAGACTTTCAATATCTGATATCCCATTAGTACTCTCATATCGCCGTATTTTTCGATAATTTTTTCACGTTTCACGTCGCTAAATTTTTCTAGTTGTAGAGTTGGTTGTGTGAGAAATTCGACGGCCAAAGTGAAATAATTATTCCAAACCTTTTAGATGTAAATATAGTATTCATCGAACTCAATAGTACACAGATTGTAAAAATGAAAGACGGAACGTAAAACTCACCTGGCTATCGAAATTATATCGAGAATCTAAAAAATATCGTATCAAAGGTTTGGTGATTTCATGCAACGAAGTCAACAGCACGTTATTCATAACCATTTTCATGACAAGCCAATCGGATGAGAAAACTTCTTGCTTGACTAGATTTCTGTAGACGAGGAAAATTCTCAATATGAAATCTTTCAGCGATTTTCTATCGCCTAATTGATCCCATAAGCTTTGGTAATGGTATTCGTCCATCAGTTGTAAAAGTCCGATTAGGTTGGCTACCAGGCAACCCTGCGAAGGTTTCAAAAAAATACAGCGCAAATTATATCAAACTCGTAGCCCTAATTTAGGTAAGTATACAAATTATACGAAATACAACGCGTACCAAAATGGGAGGTGATCGATCCATACTGATCAATACAGTTTGAATAAGCATATCTAGAGCACTCAAGCAAACTATATCGATTTCATGATGCAACGTCGCGCTAGTCTGTAATATAATTTCAACGTTCGTTTATTGCGTTGTTAGCCAACGATTACCAAGTATTCAGCACCCTTTTCAAGTTCTTTACCTTTTCCGCTTGCATTTCCGGAGATTTCGAACGATGATACAAGAAGGATAAGATTTCGGTCAAAATATCCATACATAGTCTCAGCTCATCGCGACGATTTAGATGATATCTTAAATGGCGGCAACTGTTGGTGAGCAACAAACTCCTACATTCTACAAATGTAAAATGGTAAATTGTAAGTACCTATACTCGTACGAGTATAAATCACGAGCCGAATCTGTCGAGCCGACGTTATCTTCGTCGTTAAACTTACCATTACATTTGAATAACTGACTCGAGACGATATTCCTTATTAGAACTAGTTTGGCTTGAATCAGCTGAGGCGTAGGATCTCTGGTGGGTAAACTTTCGATCATTTTTATGGCCAATTTTGCCACGTCAATCGGCGATAAAACTTGCAGCAATAAATCAAAAACCGCGCTAATACTATGCAATAAGGCCACCTACACGAATCAGCCGATATTTCAAATTAAATACCATTCAATGCGAGCGAGTTCTTCTTACCATTCGATAAGCGCACCTAAGTAAGAAGTACTCGCTCATTTATGATGTGGAACGCGTAAAGACGTACTTGAGTAGGCAATATCTTATCGTAAGATTGGGTTAACATTTTATTGAACACCGCGAACACCCCCAACACGTCCATTTTGAAATTATCTTCGAACTGGCCGCCGGTAGCTCGAGCAAATAGTAGTCTCGATTCGATAATAAATTTAAATATGTACTCCAGCGATCGGAAACACTTCTTTATAGGTTCTTGTTTCTCAGTGGCTGTCACTCGATCGGCGCAATGTTGTATGCTCGTCAATAAACCCCTATTACCAATCATTTCGTTAGTCGATTTTCATCTTGTACAAATAACTCCGGCTGAAACAACTCACTTGTAAACGAGTGCAGCAGCGAAATGATTCTTGATGTATGCATCCATAACTGGTCGGAAAT
This sequence comes from Ferrisia virgata, assembly GCA_900060175.1. Taxonomy (NCBI): domain Eukaryota; kingdom Metazoa; phylum Arthropoda; class Insecta; order Hemiptera; family Pseudococcidae; genus Ferrisia; species Ferrisia virgata. The sequence goes on from FIZR01012279.1 coordinate 9,096, forward strand.
GTTCGAACTTCGAGTCGTACAAAAGATGGAATATACTCGCCTGTTGAATTTCCATTTCAGATATTATAAGGAATTTTGGCCTTTTTTTTTTTTTTTTTTTAGACTACAGAACTTTCAATATAATATAGTAATAATGTAAAAGGCAGTAAATGAGCTAACCAAAACATGAAACACTAGTCCAGAATGTGTAGTAGAATTTCCATCTTCGGTAGAAAACATAGAAAATAACGCGTCTAAAATATCTTGTAAAAATTTCACCAGTTCTTCTCCATTTAATTTCAGTGCTTTGGTTAACGCTTCTTGTATTCGATCTGGATGGTCTCGCCATTGAAGTAAATGCAACAAATCGGCTAAAAAATATCATCGTTAAATAATCGCATTGGCTGACTTTGCAATTTTACGCATTTCCATTATTTTAGTTATATATATATAAATAAAAAAAGTAAATAATTAAAATGGAAGCTAGGTAAGGTACGTAACGTACGTACGATACTAACCATTTTGGGTCAATTTCGTCGAACATAATAAAGTATGAACAAAAACAGCTTCTTTATGACTACACGTAAATAAAGGATTATAATCGCATTTGTAACCGTTTTCGATATCGATCAAGTTCGATGGTAACATCAGGTACAGGCTCGGATCTAATTTGATTTTTTCATCAAATCGGTACACGTATAGTTCGTGAATTCCGTCCTAAGGAAAAAAAAACACACATAATTCCGAATAATCCTACTTTATACGTTTATACTCGAAAGTATAAGTATAGAGAGAGAGAGGGAGAGAGAGAGAGAGAGAACTTCAACGTACGGGTAAAATGGCTCCCTCCGGTTCCATTAGTCTAGCAAATGAAAATCCGAATAATTTCTTGTTGTCGGCTTTATCTCTCGCTACAAAAAAAGGAATAAATTAAACGCGAAAAATCAATAATTAATCGTATCCGAAGCGAGTTAAATAGAGTACAGGATTAAATTGCACGTAACTTACTCGAGCAATGTCTGAATTCGAATCTTATATGGGCGACGTTGTATTTATCCAACGGAATACGCAATCTGATCGTCTCGTACCAGCAAGGAGAATTATGATGATAAATTATCATCGAATGGTATTCATCAGTGCCTTCGGTACCGGAAGCGCCGTACAAGCAATTCTACAACATCGACCATTTTCAAAATATTATATTTTTACCTTGTTGAAAAATTAATTTTAAAGTCGCCAACACTTACGTCGATAATCTCTCCGTCGATATCCAGCACTAAAACAGTAACTTCGATATTCTTCCCAGTGGACTTGCCACCTCTTTCAAATTCGCCTCTTTCTAGCGTAATGTACAAATCATTTCTACAAAAACCGATAAAACAAACAGATTAGGAATTCGGCTGCGACAATGCAAATCTGCAAAGGATTTCAAATGATTTTTCATACCTCACATCTCCGGGCATTATAACATCGGGATAACCCATTTTTCTAGTTAGAGAGACATTTTTAAATAATAAAGGATTTTCTTCTTCGACTTTGGTAAACGAACCGTCGAGAAGTTTCAGCGATATATCGATACCGGTTGCTCCTGCCGAACAGTACATATCAATTAAACGCGTCAGGTTAGCTTTACTTTCGGCAGTAAATTATTCATTTATACGTAGGCGAGGCTTTAATTTTGAAATTTTACCGTAATGTTGTTGAGCAGAGAGCGGACTATATTTCGAGGTTTGTTTACGTATAATATATTCGTGCAATTGATAAAATTCTTTATCTTCGCATTGGTACACCTTGAATGAATATTCTTTCTCTTCGCAGCCGGTGGCACTGTTCGCCGAGGGTAACAATTCGGCTCCAATGTTCAAAATGCCGACGCCGAAGGGTCTTTTGAAAATACAGCCGTTATACTGACTAGAACTGGTTAACGTTGCGGATAGTTTATTTTTACTCGATTCCGAGTGTAGCATTTTACCAATCCGCATCACATGTGCCACCATAAATAAATCTCGGTTTAAATCACCGTTGCCCAAATCCTGTACGAATGCAAAAATTAAAAGTGAAAAAAATATATTTCGTTTTTTTTTTTTTTTTTTTCAAATTTACAAATAAAAATCGTTTCTTTCGTTCTCTCGTCGAAAACGTAAAATAACTCTTTTTAACACACCACGGTCTTCTAGCAGGTAGGTAAAGTACTTGTCACAATCATTTGTACATTCTCTGATAAAATTTATCATCCATGTACTGTAAATAAATTCGAAATCTTTTTGTGAAATTTATCGTCTTTGCTTACCGTAAAAATGGTACAATTATTGTGTAACTTAAGAAGATAATTGGAAAATCCTTCCTTTGAAATTTTGACTAGAAAACGTTCGCTAAACAAATAAAACCATAAAATTATGTACATACATACATATGTATTTCGTTCGAATCAACGTGACCGAAAAACTGCCCCATTACCTGATATATTTCGCCCTTTTAGCATCGTAAAGTGAAAAATAAATTTCCACATCTTCGCCGACAAAGTATCCAAAATCTCGCATACACATATATAAATGATGAGTCAGCACTTTGGCAGGAGTGTTACGTTTCAACCCGGTTTTGCTCAACGTTGTCACGCAGTGACTTTGCTGTAAAATTGCATCAATTAAGAAAAATTGTCACCATAATGATGGGCATTTTTCCAATAACAGCGATAAAAACTCACGTTATTATGTACGTTATTGGTAGACTCCGAATTTTGAACATGCTGAAACAATAAAAAAAAAAAACGTGGAAAAAAATTATAAAGAATTCTACGAATGAAAAATTCGTTTAAAAATGAAATAAAATTTACTAAAATTTAAAAGCCAATTTAATGTTTTGTTTTTTTGGTACAAATTTTTTCATATACATGTACTTCAAGGATTGCAAAACGAAATTTTCCAGAAGTACATTATGTACTATATGTAATTCCTCAATCTCAGATTTATACACACATTAAGTACATGTACTGTACATGTGAATGTTCATCAGGCATTGCATTAAGAGGAAAAAAAAGGAGATCTTCGTGATCTCGTGAACCTTCGACATGAAAAAACAAGATAAAGTTAACAATATTGTTTACGTAAACGTAGGTACTTATAGTATTGTATACTGTATACGTAAGTTTGAAACTCTTCGTTATGAAGCTATAGAGGCGATAAGAGGGAGCAACAATGACCTAATTTAATAGATATTATTTGTGAAAAAAAAAATCAACTGCGAGCACCGAGCACGTATGTACTGTGTATGTATTTCCGGATCAACGATATCATTATTATCGGAAAAGCTAATGAATGAATAATTCTGCGGCCGGACTATTCGTCGAATGATGATCCTGCGATGACGTAACGTCAAGGTAAGTCAACTACCAAGTACATAGTATGACGATGACTGTACCCTGTACCGTAACTACACTGCGTAAGCAGGCCTATATTCATTTATGTCGATAAGAAAATCGCATTGTGAATCGATGACGTAATAACACCACTGCACCACATCTCGATTTAATGACAATAAATTATCATAACGAATCGCAATTCAACTTTCTACGTCACTAAACTACTTGTCGTATTCATTGGTAGATTCACACACAAAATCACAAACGAAGGAAGTAGCTACTAGCTATCTAGCTACATAGCTAATGCACAACTGTACTGTGTACTGTAAGTAGGTAAAGGTATCAAAAAAAAAAAAAATCATCGAAATCGAACTCGCGTATTTTAATCGAATTTACGTAGAAAGTGTAACGCTTGCTTCGATGTGTAACTAAAAATTTAACACGCCAGGTTTTTTCTATTCAAACCAACGTGAAAAGTCTAACTAGATATACTACCGCTCATAAGTCTCAGTACCCTCAAAACGACAAGTAAAAATCAACAACACTTGGTTCAACTCGCAATTATTCTATCATGTGAAGTCCAAACGCAAGACTATTACAGTATACATTTTTAAAAGCTCAGAAAGTAGAGACTCCGAACTTTCCAAAAATGTATAATAGACTTACGTTTAGACTTTTCATGATAGAATACATAATTGTGAGTTGAAAAAAGTGTTGATTTTAACATGTCGCTTCAGAGGTACTTACTAAATGTACATAGCTTTAGCTATTAGCTAGTTTCAATTTCCTAGCTCAATTTGGAGGAGAGTTATGCGAGGAATAAACTCAAAAAATAACAAAAAACGACCAAAAAACCAATTTTTTGAGGCTGTGAAAGGGTGAAATGAGACTGAAAAGTCGAAACCCCCAAAAGGCAGATCTAAGATCTTTACTAAATGTCCATAGCTAATTTCAACTTCCTAGCTCAATTTGGAGGGGAGTTATATTGCAGGTAGGAAGGGTACAATGAGGCTAAAAAGTCGAAACCCGCCAAAAGGCACATCAAGAGTCTCTACAGAGAGGACATACCTAATTTAAACTTCCTAGCTCTATTTGGAGGGGAGTTATGTGAGGCACAAACTCAAAAAAATAGGAAAAAACTATCAAAACACCACATATTAGGGGCCGTGTAGGGGTGAAATGGGGCTGAAAACTCGAAACCCCCAAATTGCACATCGAGAGCCCCTACTAAATGTACGTAACTCATTTCAAGTTCCTAGCTCAATTTGGAGGGAAGTTATGTGAGAAACAAATTCAAAAAACTAAAAAATGAGAAAAATCTATCAAAAAATTATGTTTTTGAGGCTATGAGGGGGTGCAACGGAGCTAAAAAGTCGGAACCCCCCAAAAGACACATCTATAGCCTTAACTGAATGTACGTACCAAATTTCAATTTCCTAGCTCAATTTGGTGGGGAGGTAAGGGAGGAACAGACATTTTTCAAGGTCAAAAAAGGGTAAACCCCCCATATCTTCCCTCCTAATTGACTTGGTAAGTTGATTTTTGGATATATTATGCAATTTTTAATTCTCTATCAATTGGCTTAAAAAGGACAAATTTTACGTTTTTAACTCCTCAGCACCCCCTTCCCCAAAATGGGGCAAAGCTGAATTTTAACTCTAATTTATCTTCACTCACATATTTCTAATCCGCCGTCAAACTGAGCCGATTGATCGAACTGGAGCGATTTTGGTCGGTATCGAGCGGAGTAAATGATTTTAGTGTTTGAGGAAAAAATAAAAAAATAAAAAAATAAAAATAAATATCTGACATGGCTAAAAATCGTCTTAATGGTCTTCTAGAACCCCAAAACGGATTTTGTTGATA
>FIZR01012282.1:0-28852 GCA_900060175.1 Ferrisia virgata
AAAAATCCTGATAAAAACTACCAAAATTACAAAAAAAAAAAAAAAAACAAAACAAAAAACAAATAAGAAAATTCACACATGTAGAGGATACGACTCGAGTGCAATTGAGGACGTGGGGCAATAATGAGCAAAGCTATGCGCCTGTGTAACGAAAAAATGGCCAGTTTAATTCTCCCGCACGAACGAACAATCCTCCCACGATGATCACGCGGCACAGTAGCATGAGCGTCGGGCATATACCGTTGCAATATAAAACCCGCATGTGGCACCCCTAAAATTTTTTTATCGGTCTAATTTTCAAAAAGTATTTTTCTCAATGAGAAAGGAACCCTTCCCCTGCCCCCTTCTTGGAAGGCGAAGCACTAAAAATTTCAAAAAAGTGTCTCGTGAATTACCCTATGGTACATGGTACATACCAGTACGGAATTCAAAAAATGGATATTTTTCGGCAAGTGGATGGTAAATAAAAGGAGAGGGAGGAAAAAGAGAAAGAGAAGAAGGAGTAAACAGGATAAAATTTTCAGTCTTGAAAGACAGATGAGACGATGAGAGCAAAAGTACTATCTTTCTTGGAACTTGTACACGGTTTCTAGCAAAGTAGGGTTCTAGCTCTATAATGAGTATGGCTCTAGAACAATTAAAGCCCAAAACTTCGTACAAAAAAAAACCTTGACTTCAAAGCTGGAAACCAAAATTTCATATTACACGAGTATGTTTCCAGAATCGGAGTCCAGCATACAGAATGAAGGAGCCCTAGCTCTACAGTCAGAGCTAAACGTTTAAAATAAAAATGAGCTGGAATCTGAAGCTAAAATTTAATAATATTTGAGATAATGAAGTCAGCCTGTACTTTAGAGTCCAACTTGGAAAACAAAATTAAATTTCCTAGGTATACAGAACACAGTATAAAAAAAAAAAAAAACTTGAAAAAAATATCGAGTATAAGCAGCTAAATTTTCAACCTAATATCAACTTTTTTTCTAAATCTTGATGGGTTCTAGAGCAAAATATTTGAACCGGTATGGAATCTAGAGCCGGGCTTTTTTCGAACCCTGGTTCTGGATCTAGGACATAATGTTTTTCGAATTGAAGGAGCTAGGCTAAGATGCCGAAGCTCAACATTTTAAACATAAAAAGGACCCTGGCTCTAGAGCCAGTTAATTAAATTTAGAATTTAACCAGGCTGGCTCTAAATCCAGAGTCTAACATTTTTAATGAAAGTAAACTGGCTCTAGAGCTTCAGTTTAACATTTTGAGTAGTAGGAGGCTAACTGCTGAACCTGAGATCAATATAGAAAACAAACTGATCTGGGGATGGTATTCCAAGAGCCTGAAGTACCATACCTGGCTCTAAACTGCACCCAGATGTCTTGAAAACATTTTAAATCAGAGTTCTTTATAAGTTTGCATTTTGTTTCAGAGGTGGAGCCTAATACATAGAATTTAACAAGAATGGCTCTAAATCCAGAGCCCAAAATTTTGAATAGAGGTGGACTAACTCTGGAGCTTTAGTTCAATATTTTGAATAGAAGTAGCTAGACTGCTGAGCCAGGAGTCAATACTAAAAATAAGCGGATCTAGGGATTGTATTTCAGGAGCCTAAAGCGCCATACCGGGCTCAAAACTACAGCTGGAGCTTTTCAAAATGTCTTAAACTAGTACAGTTTAGAATTTTACATTTTGTTTCGGAGTTGGAGCTATAGCTAGAGCCCTTCAAAATGTACCTATATGGTCCTATAGCCGGAGCTGGAACCCTGTGGAATATTATTGAGCTCTGATTCTAAGCTAGGGAAGTTCTTAAAGTTTGATTCTAAGACTGTTGAGCCTGTACGGAGCGAGATTAAATGTAAGATTAGGATTAACAGCTGAAGCCTTTTGCATGTGCTACATCTGTGTAGTGTGCAAGTTCAGTGTATTCCAGATATGTTTAATGAGAGTTTAAGCTTATCAGGATTTTCGTAACCCATTTTGCAGCTTTTAAAAAAAACGTACGCAAACAAACTTAATTTTATGCTTTTAAAATATAAGAACACGATAATATAATAGTACCATCATTTAGGATTAAATTTTCGAACGTAAAATTTTTTTCGCATATCCAAGTTATTCAATACGTAGGTACGTATTGATTTTTCAAACTTCTAAAAACATGGCAATCACACGCGTAAGTATATATTTAATATTCGCTAGAGGCACATCGACCTTTTAATTTCCATAATTTTCTCGCTAATTACGTAGTATTCTCACATTTTTCGTTTCTCGTATAAATTTAATAAGCCTCTTTATTCGTTTATTTATAATTTCATATAATTCTCTCGTTCGTTGGTATAAAGTTCTGCGTTCGTATTCAATTGGAAAACTCTGTGAAAAATTCGAATAGTTGAAAAAGCATCTAGCCAGCGAAAGTATAAAGAAAAATCAAATAACAAAAACTAATACCATCGAGTTCGAGAAACACGAAAATAATTACCGAACAAAACGAAATCTTTACACTTGAAAAAACCTCTTTAACAACTGGAATTTCATAATTAACGAAACGAATACACCACCACTCCGGCTGCCTCATCGTCCGTGAGCCTGGGCCGCTTCCACACCTCAGCCCGACCGAGCGACGCTGGCGTACCCTTCTAAATTTAATCTTTCTTCGATGGTTTTGCTACACTACAATTCAACATCACACAGAACACGCTTTCAAAACAAATAGCCAGTTTTCTTCTCTCTTTTTGCTGGGTCCCTTTGCATTGAACGCGCACGCGGGTAAGTATGGCAGGGGTGCGCGTTCAAAACAATAAAAACTTTCTCTTTACGTCGCCGCTACCTATAGTTAAGAATCCCTAATTCCTCTATTCTGTTATTCGCCCCGTCGCGTCGCATCTCACCCTCCCCCTCCCCACAATAGCCCCCTTTCGCCGCTTTTAACGGTAACCAAATTTTCCTCGCAGCTTTGGAGGTTTTCGCGATTTTACAACAAACGCTCGATGGCGCGGGCGTACGTTTCGTACGTAGACATACGCGTCCTAGGTATGTACTTATTTTCCAGTATCTCTTCTACCTAGTACCTACCTAGTATCTACCAACTACTTTTCTTTATGTAATAATTTTTCCAACGTTTAAAATTAATTTCTCACGTTTACGAAGAGAAAACTTTTTGTAAATTAGCCAACTTTTTTTTTCTCTTTCCTCTCGCCTTAAAAATTCGCTTTGAAAATTACAACCTTAATTTCCCTTCTTTACTGCTGCTTTCGTGGTTTTCTACGTAGTTGTAATTAAGATTTCGTTGGGTTTTCCATTTTCTTTTTAAAGCACGTCGTTTCTCGTTTCGCGTTCGCCTCTCTCCCTCCTTCACCGCCAACATACGTCGTGTACCGTACAGCAACTTTTTCGTTTTCGATTTACCTAGCTTTGTTTTAATTTTCGTGTAAGTTTATCTTTTCTTATTTATCAGATTGATGTTTTTTTCGTTTTTTCATCTCTTTAACAAAAGCTTGATTATTATAATACGTTAGGTTATGGCTGAAGTGGGGGGGTGGGCCAGTAGTGCAACGTGTTTTTTGTTTCAACGAGGTAAATAACGAGATTTCAAGAAAGGATAAATTTGGAAAATTTTTAAAAGCATTTTTAAGCTTCAACTTTAGAAATTGATTCTACCAGTTTTTAAATCAAATTATAATCTTTATACGTCATTTAAATTGGCACGAAATGAGTATAAGGCACCAGTTCGATAAGAAAGAGTGAGAAAAGCCGGAATGATATGAAATAACTGAGTTGAAAATTTTTCGTAAATCGATACCACTGCTTCCTGAATTTTCTCCACCTCACGAAGTAAGAAAATATTACGCGGCACATTTGGTAACCAATTTGATAAAAAGAATCAATTTTAATAGAGCTGTTTCTTCATTCAAATGAATATTCGAAACCGTATAAAAAAAAAGTTAAATTTAGGGAGCTAAAATCCACAATTCGGGATGTAGCACTACCAGGAATTTTGAGAAGATGAACACGAGGGGCAGTAAGGAATCGTTTCATCGGTACATAAAAATACAACTCAAATACAAAAACGAATTCCTCTTTTTCTACAACAATTATTGTGTGTTGAAGCTCAAATTTCATTTTGAGGTTCATTTTTTTCAAGTTTATTTAATTAGTATAATCCATGTACAGCAGAGAATGATCAAATTTGCTCAATTTTTCAATATTTGAAAAACTTTGAGTTCATAACCTTCCACATAAATGTTTTACATCTTATCAAAGTTAATTATATGTGGTGGGGGGGGGGGAGGTTGCTATAGGCTCTCAAAGTAGAGTTATTTTCAACAAAAAAAAACTATGAAATTTTCAGTTATACCTACAATTGGAAACAATTTTTCATACTTATTCCGCTCTCCCCCTCCTCCAAATGAAATAAATTTTGGCATTCTAAATCTCGCTGGATTTAATTAAAAGTCCACTGAAGTTGGAAGTCTGCGAATCGATTATTTTCGAAGTATCAATAGTCATATTTTTCGAAATTACTCGAGAACGTTGCACGTGCCCTTGAATATTTTCAATGGTCAACGATTTACAATACAATCAAATTTCAAATTTGTAAGGGTTTTCTATGGCATCAACATAGATTTCTAGTACGAGCAAACTGGAGTACAAGGGTGATAGTCTGATCCCTCCTTTTCACCATCTAAAAATTTAACAAATGAGTAATTACAAAATTGCAATTTAATCATCAATCCAAGTAGCGGACCTTGTAGGCAAAGAGTTTTCCTACAAATTTTGTCATATAAACATTTCGCCTACCGCCATTATCCAAGGGGCAGCATTTGTTTGAATTTTATGAGCTCCTTCAAATAATCGAGATAGGCAAATTTTGTATACAACTAAAAATGCTGCAAAAGTTGCCCACTGCAAAGTACACTATTCAAAACCGAGATTTTGACAAATTTTTCATTTTCAAAATTTTACACTATCCCAATTACTCCCTCCATCCCCTCCCTCAGTGAAAATTCACTTAAATCGTAGTTTTTATTGATAGACTATATAGAAAACAACTTTTACAGTATTTTGAATTATGTGAAAAATTTGCCTATCTCAATTATTTCAAGGTGCTCGTAAAATTCAAACAAATGCTGCCCTTTCGATAATGCAGATAGGCAAAATGTGTATACGTCAAAATTTGTAAGAAAAATTTTTGTCAACGAGATCCGTCCGTTAGATTGGTAATCAGATAAAAATTCTGGAAGTGTTCATTGGTTAAATTTTCAGATGCCTGTACAGCGTTGCCTGACGGGGGCGGGGGGAGGTGTCAGACTATCACGGTTGAACTCGTGTCTACCTGTACTACACATCTATGCTAATGCTGTTCCTACAAACCTTGACATTTGAAGCAGATTAAAGGTTCTTTGAATTACTTTCCAAGTAATTTTGAAAATCTGAGTCTGACTTTGATCCCAAAAATACACTATCCGACGAGATTTAGCATTTCAAAACGGATCTTGAGAGGAGGGAGGGAGGGGAAGGAAGAATCGAAATTTTTGTCGACTTGTACAAATAACGAAAAATGAATTCCTTTTTTCATTTTTCAAAAACTACTCTTATTTTGGAAACTCACAACAGCGTGTCCAATCAAGCTCGCTAGGAACTAAAATTATACACGGAGGTATTTCAGCTCACTATATATTAAATATCCAACTGATCCGCTTTACAGTACAATTATAACTACATTATTATTATTCATTATTTTGTACTTCTTATTCAGATCAAATGGACTCTGAACATAGCTATTAGGTTTGGTTTACTCGTAGGAAACACACAAGCGCAGATGGCCTTGGATTACAATTCAGGTACATAATTTTAGAAAAGGTCGAAGGAGCTATTTATTCTCATGAACCAATCGACAAATAATCAAAATTTGTATTTTGTATTCAAAAATCAACGTCCTAATATAAAAATTACAAGAGACGAGAGAAATGTTCACTTTATTAACCTTGAAAAATATTGATTCGAGACTACATAACTGATTCAAATTGACCTAGAAAGATAAAAAGCTGGTACACAGAATTGATGAATATCTCAACGTACATGAGACTTCGAGAGTTTCATTTCTTTCTTTGGATTCGCAGAGATTTTTTGAAAGCTCTTTTCTCATTCTGAAGTCAGTTAAACTTGACATTGAACTTGACTGCAGCTGCCTTTATATGTGTTTTTTTGAGTATTGGAACTCATCACTCTAGCTACATCAGAAAAAATCTGATGGTCATCTCTTAGTTTTGCTGCTGAACGAATTCTCATATACGCCATAAAGTCAATAATATTACATTTTCTACCGCGATAAATTCGTAATCAATTTGAAAACATATAAGCACATTACAAGTACATTTTTTTTTCATTTCCCCTCAAAAAAAAAAAATAAAAAAATGGAAGAAAAGAAACGAAAGGAACAAGACGCTGACGACGAAGACGAAGGAAGATTTATCTTTCCTCTTACATACACGTACCAAAGTAGTGTAAGTAAAGTATACCTAAGTACAAACTCGAAGAAGCCAGGTGATTCCTGTAGCGATCTTTTTCTTTCATCTATCACTTTCTTTGTCTGTTGGTAAGATCTGTCTGAATGACCTTGGCTTATATTATCCGACATGTACGACGACTGGACGTGGACGTGAGCCATGTATTTTGTTCTTTTCGTTAGCGTACGTATTATTACCATGTATAAGCAGCGAGTTTCTTCATCATTTACTACAACGTGTATTATCCGTATACAGTGTTTACAATGTTGCCGCATTGTTCCCCTCTCGCTGACTCTTGACACTGTACGCTCTAAATCGGAGCACCAACCAAGGCAGCACCGCCATCGCCACACCGTCTTATGATAGTTAATATACACTACATACATATACAAACAACAGAGCATCGACCTTTATAATTCCAAACTACATAATAAATGAACACCAGCCAGCCAGCCAACCAGCTGAGCCGGGGGTAACCGATGAAATTTCCTAGATATTCGAATAAGTATTGTCTCTGTCTTTCTCGGTAATGCTTCTTTCTTTCGAGAAAATCCACATCTGTTCTTTATCACTTTGCTTCACTCCTCTCGCTGCCATATTTAAACCCCCACGTCGTTATGATAGTTTCCTTATTTTGCGAATCCGGAATTTGAACTTATTTGTATTCTTAACTGGTGTCGAATTCGATGAGAATTTCCGTGTCGATGAATACAATATCACCATTAAAGATCGAAATACGAGATGCGTTGATAACAGAGTGCAATTTCGATAACGATGTGATATATATATATTTTTTTTTTTTTTGGTGAATTCCATCGTTAAAATTATACGCTTGGTTTTTTTCTTTCCTTCTCGATGTAATTTATATTCGAAAAAATTGCTGTGTTTAGGGATTTATTCGCGAAGGTAAACGAACTCGTTTCAAGTACAGCGAAGAATTTTGTATAGGGAAATTATCCGCAAATTAATTAATCGAATATTTACCTACTCTAGGAATAATTTTTTGTGACGTTTCGAGTGATGGGCAAGTGCAATGGCGAAAATTGTAAAAAAAGAAAAATCTAAAAGATAAAGATATTTTGAGATTCCCCCCCCCCGAAAATATTGAATTAAAATAAAACGAAATTAACATCAATTAAGAAGACCACCGCATTAAAATTTCCAATTACCTGGGTTCATTTATACGTTTGTGATGAATCTTTGAAAACATGAAAAACCGAAATAATCAGTACGAAGAAGATACTTATAATTTATCTACAGACTTTATGCAATAATTTTGAAAAAATTTTGAATTTCCAATTTTTGTGTACTTTTTTTTCAAGTTCATACTTAAAAATTGAGGCAAATGAATGAATTACAAAAAAATTTCGTAAAATTAACGCGAAAAATGGGTAAATAGGGGTAATTTAACACACTAAACACATCTTCGAGGGTCCCTTCGCATTTTTTGAGAACGAGCCTTCTACGGAAGACCATTTAAACATTGAGAAATTTTATGGTGTTATATGTTGCTTTTTTTGAGCTATTTATTTGAAAATTTTTCTCACACGTTTTGATCATTGGCTTCAATGGTGGCGTAAAACCGTTTTTTCTCACGTAAAAATTCATTTTTATACGTGAAAAAACGCTGAAATACAGCATTTAGAGCTTAGAAATACGTCGAAGTGCTCATTTTTTGTCTCGTGACCATCAAGAATGTTGCAAAATTTTCGACCTAGCTTCGCTGTGAATTGTTCATTCATGAAATGAAAAAAGGAGCACTCAGCAATGTTTTTTCTAGAATAGGGCCAAGTAGGTATTGAACTGGATAGATGGACAGCCTTACCCAGGCATATCTAGGATCCACAATTTCGGAGCTGGTCTGAAAAAATGAAATCCTCAAAACATACTTAAAATCCCTGTTAAATTCACATGTCAAATATTAACCTCCTAGCTCATAGGAAGAGGGGGGAGGAGAAGGTTATGGGTGCCACAAACTTGAAAAATGAAAAAACTAACCTACCAAAAAAGCTATATTTTCAGAGCTGTGGGAAGAGTCATACAAGACCCCCTTACTAAATCTACATACCAAATATTTGGAGGGGGCATAGGAGAAGGATAGCCTTTTTTCAATGCCAAAAAGGGAAAACCCCTTCTCATCTCTCCACCTAATTGAACTAGGAAGCTGATTTTTCGATATGTTATAAAATAGGGCGTTCAAATTTTAATTTTTTTTTTCGAATTTTGGAGGGAGCAGTAAGAAAAAATTGTAAAATAACGTTAAATGAACGTGATAAAAATTTGGGGGTGTCTAACTTAACCATAACCCAACCCTTTTTGATTTAAAATTTCAAAATTTACATGAAAAAGCAAAAAAAAATTTTATTTTTTCGGTTTTTTTACGGCATGAGGTCAAAATATAATTTTTTGCATTTTTTTTACTGTTCAGGGATTTTAAAAGCAAGTTTAAACATGACAAAAATCGAATATTTCGAATATTTTTGAAATGAAAAAACCAAAAACAACACTTTCATTTATTATATTATAAAAAATAATGAGATTTCGTATTTTTTCTTCATTACTATGAAAACATTTTAAATGTAATCCATTTTTGAACAGAATTTTAAAACCCCTGAAAAGTAAAAAAAAAATAGCGAAAAGTTTTTTTTTATCACAGTCGGTCTACTATAATACTTCAGTACCAAAAAATTGAAAAAAAAATTTTTTTTTCGATTTCCATGTAAATTTTGAAATTTTAAATCCAAAAGGGGTGGGGTAAGGGTCAAGTTAGAGATCCCACGTTTATTTGACGTCATTTCGCAACTTTTTTTCCTCGCCGTCTTCAATTTTCGAAAAACTCCTAAACTTGAAACGTCCTATCGTACTATTTGGATTGTCTATCAATTGACTCAAAAAGCAACAAACTTTGCTATTTTAACCACTCCTCTAAATTTGAACATCACTGAATTCTCACTCAAGTTCATCTCCACTCAAAAATATCGAATCATCTGTCAATCTGAACCTACCATAACCAAGATTTGACCGATTTTGGTCGATATCAAGCTGAGTAAATAAGATCATGGGATTTTAATATTTTTCACGTAAAACTCATCGAGTTCAAAAATCCGTATAGAAACACAAGCAAACACTTAAATCACAAAATTTGTATTCTTTTTTTTTTTTTTCGTGTCCAAGTAAACAAATTCAAGCAAAACTCGAACTTTGTAAAACTAACAAAATCACCCCGATATGAAATTTTACGAGAAAAAAAAATGTGAAACTTTTTTAATTTCTTTTCATTTTTTTCGTCAGTTACACACTCTCAAAGGAAATAAGAAATTCAAAGAAAAACATTAATGATATTTAACACTACGCAACGATGATAATAAAAAAAATAAACATAAAAAAAAAAAGAAAAATTCATAACTGCTCTTAACTCTCTGTTTTATTTATCCTTCATCTTATTACTATCCTGTTATAAACAAACCAAAAATTTCAAAAACGATTCCCAACAAAAAACCATTTTACCATAAAACTTAACTCATATAAGGGAAAAAACCCTCATTTAAAATCTCCTCCAAGTTTTGTCACAAGAAAAAAAAAAAAAGTCACTCCATATATCGAATCAATTCGGTCTCTTTCAACCCCCGCGATATTATGGAAAAAAAAAACACACAATTCAGGAAGGAAGCTAACTTTATAACTTCCTAGCTTCGCTCGTAGCCTATACGAGTGAAAAAAATCCATTCGAAGCTCTTTATATTTTACTCGCAAACGTCCATATTTCCGTAACCAAGTATATAAGAGTAATTTCGATCATGCGGCAACGAGAGTAGAAAAAAATTCGTTATTTTTTGCCGCGCAACTCGCTTGTCAGACAAATGAGAAAAATTATTAATTAAAAAAACTTTTTTTTTCCCAACGCAGTAAAATATACTACGATGGTTTTTTCGTATACAGTTTATTCCGCAAAAATACGAAAAACCGTTAAAAAAAATTTTGCTCGGCTTTTAATTAATTAAAACATTTAATTACTTTCATTTGAAAACTGACAAAAGTTTACTTCTATAAACGAAAACAGATTAAATTTTTCCGCTTAAAAATTACTATATACTACCTACGTGTACCATAAATACCAACTTACGAATTTCCGTTTTTCAAAAATACTATAAAATGCTCTCTTTCTCTTTTAGATACCATTTTCGTTTCGTCGACGAAAAAAAAAAAAACCAATTATCCTCGACAATATTTCATACTCTTACATGAAAAGATTGAACGGTTCGCGTAATTGAAAAAAGGAGATCGCGAAAATTAAGGAGAAAACCTTATAAAAAATTTTATATACGTTTATAGATTTCGTTACTAGTGCCGTTATCGCTGCGGCCGTCGTTTCGGCTGCGACCTGTGCCGCGCATTTTCACGTTAACTTTCCAATTTCCCCGATGTGGATGACATCACGGCTCCGCCCATTTTTTTTGACGTCATGAAAAATTATTTCATTGCTCGTATGAAAAGGAAATTCGACGCGGATTTAATTAAATTCGACTATTTTTTTTTTTTTTTTATTTCTTCGCAACGAGCAAACTAGAGCTAGCATCGTACATACATATACAAGACGCGAAGAAGTAAATTTACGAGGTCAAAATACCTACGTAATGAAGACGATACGAGGATCAGGGAGGCAATAAACGCGATTTTGTAAAATATATATATTTAAGACTGAATATATATAACGCGAAATGTACTCGTAGAAAAAGGTGAAAAAGAAACACGAATTACAATCGAGTACCGGCGAGTTGAATGTTTAACTTATTTGTACTCAATATTCAGTGATGCTTTGGTCTCATAGGGATTTACAAGAATTTATAATGTTCCTAGCGCAAAAATACATCAATTCGGAGCATTCAATTCAGAAGAAAACGATACCTTACATGACTGTATTGATTTCTTGTTTCGTGTTCTATTTTTCGAGAGGGGAAGGGGGCACTACAGTGGTCTGATTCAGAAACAAACATCACTAATGAATTCGGCGCATAAAAATCATAAGTAATCGATACCTCACACGGCCATGTTTGTTTTGTCCCATCATAAGTAAAATGGGGGGAGGGGGTTAAGCCACCTATAAAATTTTTATTTCTTACGCTGAATATGTGAGAGTGCAATTTTTAAACTGATTTGTGCTAGTTCATGGCCAAATTTAACTCCCTATCTCAGTACCCCCTCCCCTCATCTCATCATCAGAGGTATATCCTGCTTACATATGTTTTTCCAAACTTTAATTCTCGACCGAATTTTTTCGAATTTACAAAGATCATGGTCTGTGCTAAGGGGCATCTCGGGAAAAGGTACAGCCCGCTAAATGTGGCGATCTGCCTTGAAAGTTGATTTTGACCTCTGCTACTTCAAAAAAGCAAACATTATGAGAAAATATTTCAAAAAAATGTTAGCTCCCCCCTCCCCCTCCCTCCCCCACATGCGAGTATTCAAAGGCAAGATTCCAAAATGTATTATTTTTATTAATTTTCTCGTTTTTCGACAAACACAGGTAAACATTTAATCATTTTTTATATTTATTCTAAAAAATCAGAAGAACCGCACAAAATTTTGAAAAATTTTTACGCCAAGCTGGAGCGTTTTGAAAACTTTGAGCGGCCATTTTGTAATGAGAGTTCAATTTTTTCAAGAAACGTGTCTATGAGAATTTCAAAAATATTCAAATGCTGGAACACGGTCAAAAAATAAAATAAAAACTGATCATCTACCACGTGATATTGAGCCCGTACACATACGTTAAATTTTCCACGGCGCTCTGGTGGGAAATACGGCATTTACGAGCCCATGCTTTCTGGAAAAAGAGATTGGAAATATTGTTCAAATATCGTTCAAACTGAAACACTTGCGAATTGGTTGATTGAAAATGCTCCAAAAAATTTTCAATCCCTTGCAATTGTGGGGGAGGGGGTCGAGTTGGTGACCCGAGAAAATTTATATGATGTTTTATAATGAAGGAAAATACGAAGATTTTTCTGAAATTATTCCAAGTTGTATAAAATTGAAAACCATAAGGAAAAGTACTAAGTCTATGAACGACCACTCCCTCCCCTGCGCCCGCTGTTCTTGATGTTTTTCTTTCTAATTTAATCGTAAACCTGTTGTGCAATTGGGTAAGTGATATGAAATATTTATTTGACGACGAAAGAAAGCAAAAAAGTGGTTGAAATGAGAATTTAATTACCAATTCATTTTTAGGAGGTTCAATTTAGATGAAAATGATACCAATTTTCAGAGGCGAATTTAAGAGAGCAAGGGGGTGGGAGAGGGGGAAGACTAATCCCACTAGGAAAATTTTCTGTTTAGGCTTAATATTATACATTTTAATGGAAATTTTTTGAAACTTATTGGAATCTCCCCCTACTTCCAAACAAAAATAATTTCAACTAACTCAAATATAAACATTGATTCTATTTTTTTTTTTTTTGGTTTTACATACTGAGGGCTTAGCGCCTCCCCATCCGAACCAACCTTTTCAAATTCTGTTATAAGCCAGGAAGTCAGGTACTTATTATTAAAATTTTCTGTCGATTTTAGATTGGAATAATTTCGTGGAGTCTTTCAGTTCCAGATTTTTATACTTAATTAAATATCTTGGTGTTTCAGGTGACCATTTTTCTATCGAAATATGCTCTTCATCTTCATGTTTAAATCTTAGAAAATAACTTGAATAGATTAAAAGGAAAAATCGAATAAATAAATGAATCATATTGAAATTTAAACTCCGAAACAGTATTTAAAATAAGACATTATTTCTCATTATAGGAAAATTCCACTACACATTTGATTAAAACTCTTTTCCATTATCGTCGTCGAGCATAAAAAATTACTCTCATGATAAAAATCACTTATAATCCTTTCTAATCACGTTTTCCCACATCCAAGTACCTAGCTACGTACAATTATACGACTAAAACTCTTCTACAAACGTATCCAAACATAATAGAAGAAAGAGAGTAAAAAAAAAAAAAATTAAAATAAAACCCAACATCTTTGAATAATCGTCCACTATACGTAAACGGTTCTTTAATCACGTACTCGATATTTACGGTTCTGGAAGGGATTGCCTTTTGTGAAGAAATGTAAATGGTCGTACAACACATAATACAAGCACTGTGCAGTAAGACTTATCGAACATTTCGAAATCTCTACGTAATCGTGATAAATATACTCGGTTGTCGTTCTTACACAAGCCATTAAAAATTCGATAGTGTTAAATAATTTTTGTCTAAAAATACGACAACAGCAGCCGTCGAAGACCAACGGGGCAACGGCAACCGAGAACGAACCCTTGCTTCTTCGCATATTGGTAATGTTTGATCATGTGTTTACGAAAAAACATCACTATTTCATTGTGTTACGATTCATTAACTAACGTATAAGCATCGACATTATTTGAAAAATTCCTTATTCGAAGGCCTATTTTTCGTATATAGTCTGATGATTATTATTGTACGCAACTCTTTGTCAAGATGATGGCAAAAACTAATACGTTATTCACGAATTTTTACACGCTTCGTAGAATTTGCTGCCTTTTTTTTTTTTTCTATTTCTTACAGTGAGATTATTTCTTTCATTTAGTTATTTATTTTTTTCGTATAATATTCATCGATATACCGGGTGTTCCGCATTTACCTCGCTTTCCTTATACCAGTGATAGGTCAGCTCATTAGACTTAGAAGGAGCTGAGATATAATATTTTCAAAATTTCATTTTTGCCCAAACCTACCACTCACTTTGAAAATTCATGATAAAAATTTGCTGTTTGCTCTAAAACGTAGTGTATACTCTCGAGTACGTGTGGTATAAAAATCAGAAGTGGGGATGGAGTGGTTCGTAAAATATGGCAAAATTATACAAAAAAACGGGACTATTTTTTGTGCATAACTTTTGAAAAAGCCATTATAAGCACCTCATTAAAAAATTTGTTTAAAGTAAGGGGGAAAGTCCCTTCAACTCAGTAGCTGAGGTGGTAACCCTAAAGTTTGCATTTATACGAAGGAAAAAAATATTTAATCATTGTTGTACAAACGTAGGAAAAAATTTCAATTTTGAAAGTAAATGCGAGGGAAGTAAACCGATTGCCATAGTGATTTGCAAACTGCAAAGATAAACGTATAAAAAAATTGGTTCAAAATTTTCTAAAATTGATGCCCAAAATCAAAAAAATCTCCTGGAAAAAAGAAAAATGACAAAAATTTTCCCACAATGATCATTCTGAATTCAAATATGTATAATAATTCCAGTTTTGGAAATAATTTTCCAATTTTAAGCGAGTTCTGCAAGTTAAAAAAATTGAGTTGGTCTGAAATTTTTTTCATACATTTTTGAGATAATTTTGCAACTATTGTAACCTCGTCGTTCGCAGATTTTCAAAAAAAAAAAAAACGAATTCGGCCTACCCCAGCATACCCACCACCCAATGACCCGAACAAAATTGCTTTATAATGAAGAAAAAAATGTAAAATTTTTAAATTTATTAATTTTTTTTCTTACAGACGATGATTTTCCATTTTTCAACATTCAATACATTTTTTTTTCTCCATTGAAAAGGAACCATCAAAGTAACTGCTCGGGCCATTTTATAGATTTTTAGAGGGGAACTCATTTCAACTTTTCCACAGATTACTCACAAAAAACGGAAAAAATTGAAAATTCTTAACTACATTTTTTTGTAGCTTGCAAACCACTTTATCCCCACTCTTGATTTTTTCATCACATTCGTTTACTTATATTCATTGCCTTGTGGTGCAATCGTTTTGCTTCCCTAACATTTACCTTTAAAATTAGATTTTTTTTTCTATTTCTGTTCAAAATGATTAAAAATTTTTTTCCTTCGATTGATATTTTTTTTCTCCGTATAAATACAACCTTCGGGGTTACCACTTTAACCACTGAGTTAAAGGGGCTTCCCTGTTCATTTTAAAATTTTTTAATAAGGTGCTCCTAATAGCTTTTTCAAAAGTTACTTATTCGCAAAAAATTAAAAAAGTTACAAATTTTTAGTTAGGTTTTTTTTTGTATTTATTTTGTGATATTTCACGAATCATTTCATCCTCACTTTTGATTTTTATATCACACATACTCGAGAGTACACACTACGTTTTAGAGCAAACAACGAATTTTAATCCTTATTAATGAATTTTCAAAGTGAACGACAGGTTAGGGCAAAAATAAAATTTTGAAAATAGTATATCTCAGCTCCTTCGATTTTTCTGGTATGTTAACCATTATACATGTAAGTCTCATCAGTTGACCTACCACTGATATTAGGAAGGCGACGTTAATGCGGAACACCCGGTATGTATGAGTAAGTATTGTAGAATTCACGCTGCGTACTCAATCATTCTCATTACACAATACAGATAAGATTCTCTCACACATATACACACAAAAAATCGTTATTATAGCACCTTCATTTTATAGACTTACTTCTTTCTAATTTTTTCATTTTCTTTTCACCTCTTTCTCGTTCTTCTTATAAACCAATAAAATACTCACGTATAAGTATATTTATGAAAGTCTGATCGTATAGTAACTTCGGTTTAGTTAGATACTAGGTAAGTCTAGCTAGGTATATTCTCACAGTAATCGAGCTCATTCAATAATTCATCAACTTTAAATTCACTACATCAATATTTATTAACGGTCAATATTAACATTATATTCATCGCCATAAATGCGGCTTTATAGTATTATATTATAGTTAGTGTGAGAGATGGAGGGGTACAGGTACACGACTAATATCACACTGCTAAGTATATATTATACCTCTACACATACCTATGCATCGTACACACATCCGTACACAGGTACTATAATGTACCTAGCTCTATAGCATCGTATATCGAAAAATTTATTAACCCAAGTTGCCATTTAAAAATCGTAAATACTACTGATAAAAAAACATACCATTAAGTTCATCGTACTTTATCAAAAAACTCGTAAAAATTCTCTTACTTATTAGCGCGTATACTATATACCTTTTTATACCTATACAACATTGCATAGTCTTTCGATAGTTAAAAAAGAAAAAAAAAAAAAAATCGAGAAAAAAAAACGAAATAAAAATAAAAGAAAATATCTAACCATATCAGCAACAATTCGCCTCGCTCGTTTCAACTACCTCTCGCATTCTAATTGCATTTTATAAAATACACATACAAACCGATGGTAATAATCTAATGAAAGCAAGTAGCGCACAATAGTGCTCTGATGAAGGCCTGAAGGGTCAGGGCAACGGACATGGGGCGGGGATACGTACGTAGTTGCTAATCTAAAAATACATTTTTTTTTCTTTTTCATTTTACTTATACGTGTAAGTTATGCGTGCGAATTCGCCACCATCGAGTTCATCTTATTACTGGTGAAAAATGAAAAAAAAACTCTTATAGTGCAATATACCACAGCACAGAGTGTACAAAACTATACTGTACAGACCCCATAGGGGGCTATACGAGCCGGCGAACCGGAACACGTGAATACCATTGCTTTGAATCCATCATTGTGTTCGGTTCGCGCTGCATTAACGAGTTAATCAGCCGCGCGATAAACGATATAATTTATAATTTTGTTCACTAATTAAAAATTCTGCAGATCTCTTTCTCTTTTATAATATATTATACATATATATCTACCTATACCTATATACATATATATATGTATATGCTTACCTATAGTGTATGGTAGGTAGAATTTATTATTACATTTATGTGGCTATGTGTGTCTGTGTATGTGTGGTTTAATATACCACATTATATTATACTACAGTACACTCCAGAGGATATACGTGTATTATTTTGTACACCAACACTAACACATTCGTCGTCAGCGTTTCTTTGTACTGCTCTGGTTTTAATTCCAAGGTTATTAGCGTATTACATTAGGTAATCGGAACGTTGACATGTCTATAAGTAGAGTAAGTAAATTAAACGAAATTTTTCAACTTGAAGTGCGAGTACTATAAGACTAAAGAGTAAGTACAAACAGTTAGCACTGCCATGCCATGCCATACCATGCCACTATCAAGTATTCGTACTCGTGTAGTATTTTTTTCGTACAGGTCGTAAACGTTATAAATGTTAAAAAGAGAACAAAAGATGAAGCGTTTCAGGAAGATAAGTACATTTAAAACGTCGAGTACTCATTCCTTTATAAATTATTTAGCCATACCGTATAGTAAGTATAAAAAGGTGAAACGTTTTCCATACGTATTTTATTTGCATTCGTATAATAGCAAAATAGTTCTTTCAAAATGAAAGATATGCAAAAATCATGTATTTTACTATTTTTTATTTTTATCTTTTTATACCAAGTCATCGTCTTCGAAACAAGTGATGTGTACTTTTCATCGTCACCTTCTACGTTTTATACGTGTACATTGAAATATTTGCAAATACAATTCAATCGAAATTTACTATCGCCAATTCATTCACAGTGAAATATGCAAAAGAGGACCTGAGAAGATGGACGAGAACACGGCTAAGTCCACTAGATACTTTTAGAAATGCCCAAAAATGTTAATAAGCAAAACACTAATACGAATATTATTTCCATCCTTCCAGGATTTCAATCTTAAAATTGGTTAGGCTCAAATTCTCAAATTTCTTACAACAGTCCGGCCCTAAGTAAAAATAGAACTTCTACTGAAAAAACATCTAGCACAGACTCGAGTACCAAGGATCAGATTTAGGCCTTTCGTGTTCATCGCAAAGAGTAATTTCGATTTGGTTTTTTGTTCTCGTTGCATTAAAATAAGAACAAGGTAAAATACGAATAAATAAAATTTTAATAATTATACATTTCCAGAAAAAAAAAAAAATTCTACAAACGGACAAGCATGCAACTTTTTGTGCATGAGGGAGGGGGGAGGGGTGAAGAGCATGCACAGATGAATAATTCTTGAGATGTACATAGCAGTAATGCTGCAAAAGACGAAAAAAAAGCATCGCAATGCGTTACTTTTTAAGCCTGATTTTTTTAAAAATAAGAAAATACGAGGTAGGGGTAAAGTTAAACATTGGAATAAATATCTGAAACCTCGAAAAAGCACATTCAGGACACTCAAATAATAAGAACCCCACTTTTTCGGGGCTCTGAGGGCTGAGAAAAGGTGAGAGGAGGGACGGTGAAACGTTGAAAATTTTACAACGCACATTTAGGGAATCGACATGCCAAAATTCAACCTCCTAGCCCAAGAGAGGGAGTGGGGACTAAAAAAGTAAAAAAAAAACTTGCAAAAAATTACTTTTTCGGGGCTGTTAGGGGATACAATGGGTCTCATAAGTTGAATCTTCCAAAAACCTCATCTATGCCTACCGCTAAGGCTGCATACCAAATGTCAACTTATTAACTTCATTTGGTGAGGAGATAGGAGAGGAAAGGCCTATTTTCAAGGTGGAAAAGGGGGAAAACTCCATATTTTGACCTGAGGAGCTGATTTTTGAATACATTATACAAGAAAAATCACTTTCTGAGGTTGTAACGGATGGAGGGAGGAAAAGGGGAGGGGTTGAAATAAAGTTCTAATTTTTCATCAACTGGCACAAAAATTAATAATTTTTGCGATTTTTGCCCCTCAGCATCCCTTCTCCCAAATTTATGCATAATTGAATTTTGACCGAAAGTCATCCCCACTCAAAAATATCAAATTTGCCGCCAACCCAAGCCTACTGGCTAAATTTGATCGATTTTGATCCGCATCGAGCTCAGAAAATAATTTTGATTTTGGAGGGGGGATGAAGAAAAAAAGAAGTAAAATATCTGGCATGGCCAACAATGATCTCAACGGTTTTCCACGATTCGAAAATGGATTTCGTTACTCCCCCCCCCTCCTCTCCTCCATCTGCCAAAGGTAGACAGATTTTCATTGACAATATGACATAGAAAATCAGACCGAAAAACAAAATAAAATTTTTTTCAATGAACAAAAAAAATTGCCCCTTCAAAGAGACAAGTATGTAACTTTCCTAGAATACGTTAACTGATCTCGATGGTCTTTGAAGATCCCAAAATGAATTTTATTGATAGCCTCCTTCCTCTACCCTCCCCTCCCCCCATATAGGTCAATGATCCTGAATAGCCTGATCTTCTTCGACAACAGGACAGGAAATATTGCTAAAAATGGTTCTGAAAGGAGTTTTATAAAAGGGCAATAACACGATTTAGGATACATGTTTGAAGAAATGGCAAGTTCAGATTGATTCCTTAAGCGGCGAGATGGGAGGGGGGAGACGAGAAATAGTACTATGAACTCGGTTAATCTGCAACCATGCCAAAATTCAATCATGCCTAAAATTGGAGAAATTTAGAAATAACAATAAATATTTCTTGTTCGAGCCAATCAATGGAAAATAAATAAATTACAATACATATCGAAAAATCAACTATCTACAACTGTTGGACGAAATTTACAAGAGTTTTTTACGATTTTTTTCTCCTTAAAACCCCTCTAGCCACCGTTCAAATTGTACCCTAAAGCTAAAATTTGGCGAATATTATAACGAAAAATCATTAATTTTAGAACGTAGGTATCATGTTTCATTTCAATGATCATCTTACAAGACCGTATATACTCCGATACTTCAGTAATTATCCTACATAGTAAAACAAAACGCTACAAAAAATTATACCAGACTTAGGATCCTTCCAACCCTTTTTTGGAATAATGAAATAAATTTCTGTACTCAAATAAATTTCAATTTCAATTCAATTTACATAAGTATTTTGAAATTAAAAATAAACATTTACCGAAGTAATAAAAGATGCTTATAAAACACACGAGTTCGAAATATTCGCAAACTTTCTTACTCGGGCCAAATTATTTTTTCATTAAACGATAATTAATATCTTAAAAGTGTTCTCGTGGCATCAAAGTACCGCTTGAAAAGGGAACGTCTGAATAAAAATTATAAAATCAGGCTAAGGCCTCGCCAAACATACGTAGGCTTATATTTGCCGACTCGCGAAGCAATATAAATTTTAAAAATATACAAATAATATAGGTAAATAAAAAATAAGAAATGGGAATCCTTCAGCTGAAAACTTGACGTTGAAAAAAATACATAAACTTATTTCACTAGGCCAGAATAAACTACGAAACACTTTTATTTACAAAAAAAAAACAGCTAGAATGATTTTCAATCGTGTATAAATTTTTTTATCTAAATTCTTATCTAAAATGCAAAAAGTTCAAAATTTTTTTACCAACTTGAGAAAAAATTATTCGACAGTGTTATTTTACTTTGGCTAGTAATCCTAGGATCATCTTATGAGCGATACCAGGGCTTTCAATTATACTAAAAAAAAAATTTCCAAAATGGCTGCTAGGTTTAATATTGATTTAATACGCACGATATGCGATAATTATTTCGAATTCCTGGTAACTCTTTTAATTTCAATTACTTCGAGACATTAACTATATCAATCATCTACACCCTCCCTCTCCACTCACCCTCGTGAATTGTAAACTTGGCGTATTATTGTTCTCAGTAAGAAATTATAAATAGATAAACATCCGAAATTAAATTTTTTATTACCATCAGTATGGTTAGATCATTCGTGTAGTAATAAGAGCAAAAATATTGCATTTAAAACGCTCCTCGTAATTCTGGCGAATTACTCGCCCCACACAAACGAGTACCTAATATATTTACGATAATCGCAAATAAGACAAAAAATGATAAAATGAATTACGATAAATTAAAAAGCTAATAGGCTAAGTATAGCGGTTATATTAAAACTCTCTTAGAAAGTAGGCCTAGTTCTAACAATCATTTGTTGACCTATGGTTGATGGTCAATCAGCTAAAATTATTCATTTTCGTACCAATCACAAATCATTCGATTGAACAATTTCTATAGGTTAACGTATGATTGTACGAGATCATATTCGTATATGCAAGGCCGCATTAAAAAATTCGAGGCTAGAAACTTATAAATGTACTTCAACTTGAAATACTATTCGAATCTTAAAAAGACTCAAAATTGCATGCGTATGAATTTTAATAAAAAATTGCAAATGATACAAAAATCTATTATTTTTTTTAATTGAAGATTTTTTTTTCTTATTTTCGCGTACAATGTAAGCCATTATATCAAGGTCGAGAAAAATTAGATCATATTTCCAACATCGGTATAACAATGAATTTTGCTGGATTTTAATTTTATTCCGAAGAATATTAAGTACGTACCAATCAGCTATTATATAAATTTATTCCAATACAACTCGAAAACACTAATCTGTTGTTTTGTGCTCGTTTTTATAATAATAATAATATACGTACAGAGTAAGACTATTAAGAACATACATCACAACGAAGCAACATTGTTTCAAGATAATACACGAAGATTATCTCGATTGTATCTGGTATTACTAACAGTAACAGTGAGTATTTCGTAGTACGACAATTTCACAAAGAAAGATGTTTCGTTTTAGTCATTATTTTAAATTTCGTGCAACTAATTTTATGGCGAATTGTTGTAAAAATTTAATGAGTTAGCTAACCTATAAAAAAAATAAAAACTTTTCGTCATGTCGGCGAGTCAAGTACCAACCGAACGACAAAGAAAAAAAAATACCTCCAACGGTATATAAGGTACCTATATAGGCAAGCGAAGAATTTCTCCACAAAATATATCTATATATAAGATCAGCTTCGATACTTGACCTCCTTCGATCGAGTATTTTCAATTTTTTTAAAACCACACATACGTGTAAATTATCGTATTACAAGTGCTAAAAAAAAACACACACGCACTGGTATCTAATTAGAAAAAAAAAAACATAATGTAAAACATACTAGGTATTTTAAATAGTGCCTAATACCTACAGGTAATTATTCGCGATAGAAAAATTATGCAAATAATATCGATAAAAGGTATACACAAAACCACCACCACGTGCAGCCGACAAGAGTAACAAACGTAGGTAGGTATTGGTTTAGTCCTAAGCTGACAGAATGTCATTTTTTTCCGCCATTATCGCATCATTGCTTTAACGTAGACATGTGAAAAATTCTTATCGACGTTTGATGCATTAGCATTGTTGCAAGTTGAAAACCATTCGTAGACGTAGACGTATTGCATGCATTTGAAAAAATAATAAAAAATAAATTGACTTATTGACAATGGGAAACAACAAACTCGATACAACAACAATAGCCTATTCAATATGGAAGTCTACAAAACATAAAAGACTTTGGATTTTTTTCCTTTTTTTTTTTTGAATATTTATAAAGAGTAAAACAACAAAAACAAGGAGGGTAAGAGAAGGACACGATAAGGAGACAGAATTCTTGTGAAGGAAAAATAAACAAAACTAAACTAAACTGAATGCCCCAAGCATTGTAATAATAATGGCCCTTACATGAAGAAATTTCCAATACAAATTAGTTGAAAACAAAAAAAAAACATCGCTTTATGATACTTTTTCAGATCGATTATCTCAAAATATTATAATTATGCGAATTGAAAAATGTCCTTTTCATATTCAGTTGTACGAGATCGGGGGGGGGGGGGGATAAAGCTAAACAGTGGCGCTACCAAAAGGGGGGGGGGGGGGAGATAAAGCTAAACAGTGGCGCTACCAAAAGGCACATCTAAATTCTGCACTAAATCTAAGTAACGAATCTCAATATAAAATTTAAACGTCATATGCCAATGGGGAGGGGAGGTGAGGAGAGAGGAGGGAGGGAGGGAGGGAGGAAGAGGAGAAACCAACTCAAAAATAAGAAAAAAACACAAAAACAAGGAGTTGTGAGGGGATTCAATAAGGCAGAAAAGTCGAAACCCCTAAAAGGCTAGTCTAAATCTACAGTTTTAATTTCAACTTCTCAACTCAATTTGAAAGACAAATTTCAAAACTAAGGAAAACTGACCAAAAAACTAAATTTTTGGGGCTGTGAGGGGATGCAATGAAGCTGAAAAGTCGAGACCCCCAAACGCCGGTGGGGGAGGGGGGAAACAAAGCTAAGAAGTCGATACCACCAAAAGGCACATCCAGGTCCTATACTAAATATACATACCAAATTTCAACTTCAAATTTACACTTTTTAGCTCAATGGGGAGGTGAGGAGGGGGAAGGTGCGATAAAAAAAGTCAAAAAATAAGAAAAAAAAAGACAAAAAACGATTCTTTTGGGGGTGTAAGGAGGTGCAAAAAAAAGACTGAAAACCACTTTTTGGAGTTGTGAGGGGGTGCAATGAAGTTAAAAAGTCGAAACCCCAAAAAGGCTCATCTGGGATCTCTATTAAATGTGCATTCTAAATTACAACTTCCTAGCTGAATTTGAAGGAGGAGGGGGAGTGGTTATGCGAGGAACGAGCTCAAAAAATTAGGACAACCTACTAAAAAACTAAATTTTTCGGCTGAGAAGGGATGCAATGCGGCTGAAAAGTCGAGACCCACAAAAGGTATATATGTGACCTTTACTAAATCTACATACTAAATTTCAACTTCCCAGCTTAATTTGGAGAGGAGATAGGGGAAGAATAGCCTTTTCTTATGGTCAAAATGGAGGGAAATTCTCATATCCCTCTTCCTAATTGACTTAAGAGGTTGATTTTTGAATATGATGAACAACTTTGGATGCTCCTTAGCGCCACCTCCCACCAAATTTGGGCATAACTGAATTTAGACCAGAGGTCATCGCCACTCTAAAATAATAAATCCGCCGCCAATCGAAGCCTATTTCCCAAATTTGATCGACTTTGGTCGGTATCGAGTTAAGCAAATGATTTTTAATATCGGAGGAAAAAATAAAGAAGTAAAAATACCTATCTCACATAGCCAAAAATTGTCGTAATGGTCTTCTAAGACCTCAAAACGGATTTTGTTGATATTCCACCTCTTTCCCCTCAACCGCTGTAGGTCGATATACCGTAATTGCCTGGTTTTCATTGACAATATGACGTAGAAAATCAGGCTAAAAAAAGAAAAAAATAACCATGTAATGTACTTGTAATTATTGCCTGTATAATAATCTTTGACAATGTACATTATCGTAAGTACAACAATCTAAAGAGTCTCTCAAAAGTAGGTAAATACCTATCAACATTTATAAGCAGCTTTTCGACAAAATTCTATTTCAAACATCAAAAGAATAAACGACAAACGATGCAACAGTTACCTACCGAACAGAGAGTATTGCACGAGGCGACGCGAGACTCGTTCGATAAAATTTTTCACAAGCTGTGGCACAGAAACCAATCCTCTTATAGGCGTATTTTAAACGAACAAATAACGAAGAAAAAAAAAAAGGAAAGAAAAATACGTTCGATTGTTTTTCATTAATTCGTATCGTCGTATTGTGTAGTATTAAAAATTATACATTACCTTTTATTTTTACAATAGAGACGTGACATTTGATAGCTCGATGAACTTTATAAAAGTCAACTTTTCAAATCAAGCTGCCAATGTTGTTCCTCTACCATATTAACAAATGATTTAACAATTTACTTTTTTTTGTTTTATTTATTTTTTTTTTATACGTAACTAGGTACTTAAAAGTCAAAAAAATAATTAGCGAATAGCATCCATGAATAGGTAGGTAAAGGTACCTATTTAAAGCATTAAAATACATCTACGTAAAAAAAAAGAATGAAATATAAAAGAATGTTTTTTTTATACGTAAAACATCTTTCGCACCAAGCGTAAAATAAAGCTCATTTTTCTAAGATTATCCTCTCTCTTGGTTCAGTTCGCTCGTGGATTATCATGTTTCGTGAAACGCACGAATTCGCTATTAAATGGGAAAATTCGCGAAATTCCATCCAAAAACTTTATATTCTCGTACAACGAGCTCGAGAAAAAAAATCTACGCAAAAATTCAAAGCGAAAAAAAGAATCGCGTGAAAAACCGTTTTTCGAAGAAAATCACACCTTCTACGTATTACAGTTATTTATATTCAGGTGGTGTGTGTGATACATATACAAATCTCAATGTCAAAGGTGTCGGCAAGAGGTGACCGGGGGAGGGGGGCTATCCCCTAAAAAAAACTTTCGACCATTATCTGACCAATTTAAACGATTTTAATTTCGTTTTATAAAATTTTCAACTTGACAATTTTTTTTGATTTACATTTTATTATTGTTCAAACGGTTGGGTTACAATGGTTGCGAAATGACCTTGGAACAAGGTGATAAAAATATCAGCTCCCAATTTAATATTTTCTACTAGTAAAACTGACTCCGAGTTAAAAATTTTTTCAAAAAATAATAAAATATAGAAACTTTTTTTGAAAATGGCATAATTATAATAAGTACATATTTAAACCCAAAATTATGATTGAAGGCAAATTTTTGTCCATTACCTCTCTTTTCAAAATTTCAGATGATTTAGAACATTATTTCAATTTTATACTCCTGCCAAAGAGGTCATAGAGATAACAAATGGCATTAGCATAAATGTGTAGTACGGGCTAATGCGAGTTCAATGGTACCGCCCGAAGCCCTGCTTTACTCCTGTAAGTAGCGTCGTACAGGCATCTAAAAATATAACAAATGAGCAAGTTTAAAATTTCAATCCGATCATCAATTTAAGTGGCGGGCCTTGTAAACAAAGATTTTCCCAACAAATTTTCTCATGTATACATTTCGCCTATCTTCGTTACTGAAGAAGCAGTATTCGTTTGAATTTTATAAGCCCCTTCAAATAATCAAGATAGGTGAATTTTGCATAGAACCAAAAATTCAGCAAAAGTTGCCTACTACAAGGCTCACAATTTACAATTACGATTTGAGCAAATGCTTTGTGAAAATTTGCTCAAATCGTAATTTTGAATTGTGGGCTTTGTAGTAGGCTACTTTTACTGTGAGGGCTAGATTTTTTTTTGATAAATTCACGCAATCTGAATTAGTTTATTAACTCCCAGTCTCAGTTAGGTAGTCTAGGTACAGAACAATTAAAAATCAATCTATCTACTTTAAATATGAAAATTACACGATTCAGAATGATAACTGCAGGGAGGGGGGGGGGTGATGGCGGTGGTGGAGAGGGAGTTTATATAATCCAGCTTCATAATTTTTACACGATTGTAAACTTATTAAAATATTCCTAGGACCCTAGTTCTCCAACTAGGTATATTTAATCCTCTTGCACGAAAAGTTTCTTCACTGCAGCCTCGTTCAATTCTATAATACATTTTCAAAGTAAGCCTCATTTCCTCCTTACCTTTCTCCCAGCACACTTAAAGATAGCAGAATATTCTATAAAATATGAAACATGTCATTTCTTCGGCAAAAGGAAAGGTTCAAAATCTCCCTTTCTTTATCCTTACAAAACGACACGTGCCCTTTTGAGGTTTGAAAATTTTCTCGCCTAGAGCTCGCGAAGAAAATCTTATCTCGCCAACCCCCTCAGGCTTACACCTCCACCGTTTGAACAACACATGCATATTTCACACTTTCAGAAAATCTTCTTTCTCATATAAAAGTCCACTTTTCTCTTCACCCCTACTCGTACACCACTGACGAAACCATGCTGCTCATTCTATTTCAAATAATACGAATAACCTGCCTTAGCCGTCATGGACTTGCGGGATAGTATCAGCATAGACGTGTAATACATGATAGTGTGCCCCCTCCCGCATTTTCATATAGGTATCGCTATTTAGACATTTAAAAATTTACCAAATGAGCAGTTTCAGAATTTTGATAGAGCACATTGTAGTTAAAAAATTTTCCTACAAATTTTGTCATATACATATTTTGCCTATCTTCATTAATGAAGGGGCAGCATTCGTTTGAACTTTACGAGCCCGTTCAAAAAATCAAGATAGGAAAATTATGTATATAACATAAAATGCTGCACAAATTGCCTAGTACAATGTCTATCATTCAAAACCACGATTTGGATAAATTTTTCCTTCTCAAAATTTTACATGGGGTTAATTAGGGCTATGTAAAATTTTCAGTACAAAAAATTTGTCTAAATCGTGCACTTGAATGGTGAACCTTGTAGCAGGCAACCTTGGCAGTATTTTTTGCTATATACAAAATTTGCCTATCTTAATTTTTTGAAGGGGCTCGTAAAATTTAAACGAATGCGGACCCTTCAATAATGAAGATAGGCAAAATACGTATATGACAAAATTTGTAGGAAAATTTTTTGTCTACATTGTCAGCTAGTTGGATTCGTAATCAGATCATACATAATTCTAAACTTGCTCATTTAAAAAAATTTTCAAATGGCTGTACAACGATACCTGAGTGAAAAAGTGGGGAGGGGGGGGTCACACTATCATAGTTGAACTCGCCACTGTCCGTACTACACGCGTATGCTAATACTGTTCGTTAAATCCACGACATCTGTAGCAGGATAATATTCGTAATAATAATATTAAAAACATGTCAAAAAAAAAATCAATTCAAAACATTCAACAGCATTGGCTACCTTTTGAAAATTAACTCATCACAAAATATTCTCGTAGCACATACGGGTGTGTAAAATCGGTCATTGAACAATACTCGGGATCAATTCACGCACACTTACACATATGAACACTTCCTTCTCCATCTCGTAACTATCGACAGCATTCAGCAGTCAGCACGTTTCAATGTTAAAAACCCTTAGGGAAACCCTTTACTATATACACCTGTTAGTATAACCTAACTATACCGCATACATATGTACACAAAATACCGTACAGAAAGAGAAAGAGACACGCAAAATGAAACAAAAACCAAAAAAAAAAAAAAAAAGAAAAAAGCTAAGTCAAGAGACCCTATATTTTTTTTCCTTAAAAAAAAAAAAAATCTCAACAAACACGATATTTGCAAAATATATAAGAACAAAAATAAAATGCTCACCTATCAGCACCACGTTATAGTCGGCTCGTCTTTATTAACGTGACTATCTATCTACACTGTGTATAGCATATAATACGATTGGGGTTTTCAAGCACCAGCACCAGCACCAGCACAAAATGTCAATGCTTTTTCGATGTAAATATCGCGAAATTACAGGTTAAACGCACGTCGATTCGCGTGCCGAAATAAATAAGATATCGCGCTGCGAATTAAATATATACTTCTACCACGAAGTAGACACAAGTACTATGTATTTATTAGCACAAATACCCAAGTACATATACTACATATGTACGGGGGTATATAAGTAAGTAAATTTTATATCAACACAACGTCGTCGAAGAGGCGGTGTCGATGATACACACGAGTAAAACAAGTGGCAAACAAAAAAATAACAACGAAAAAACAAAAACAGAAAAAAAAAACATTCGTCAACGAAAGGAAAAACAAAATAAAAAAAAAAACTAACAACAGAACAAGATGATGATAGTAGAAAAAAAAAAAAAAAAAAAAAAAAAAGGG
>FIZR01012290.1:0-82015 GCA_900060175.1 Ferrisia virgata
CTTCTTTGCGAGTAGTACGTAGTGCTGATTTCCAGCTTTCAGCGGATGGTTTGACATTTTTAAATTTGTTCGTGGATGGAACATTTTCCCAGCTTCTTTTCCATTCTTGGAATAAATGGAACTTCAGGGAGGTTTTAATATCGAATGTTGTTGTTGGTACATTCGGTGCAGGTAGAAGTATTGCAGCCTACACAAATATTTATACCTGAATTTTTAGCCTGATTTTCCAAGTCATATTGTCAAGGAAAATCCGACTATTACAGTCTATCGAGCAACGACGGATGTGAAGGGGGAGGGGGAATATCAATAAAATCTATTTTAGGGCCCTGAAAGACCATTAAGACGATTTTTAGCCATATCAGATATTAATTTTTATTTTTATTTGTTTTTTTTTTTTTTTCGCCCGAACGTTAAAATTATTTACTCCGCTCGATACCGATCAAAATTGCTCCAACTTGGTCAATCGGCTCAGTCTGGTGACGGATTAGATATATATGAGTAAAGATGAACTTGGGTCAAAATTCAATTATACCTTAATTTGGGGAAGGGGATGCTGAGGGGTCAAAAACGAAAAAATTTCCCCTTTTTAAGCCAATCAATAGAGAATCAGAAGATGAATCACATATCCAAAAATCAAACTCCTAAGTTAATTAGAAAGTGAAATATGATGGTTTTTCTCTTTTTTCACCTTGAAAAAGAGCTCTTCCTCCCCCATCTCTCCACCAAATTGAGCTACGAAGTTGAAATTAGGTATGTAAATTTAGTTGGAGCCCTAAATGTGTCCTTTTGGGGATTCCGACTTTTTAGCTCTACCGAACCTCTTCACAGCCCCAAAAAAGTGGTTTTTGGATAGGTTTTTCTCATTTTTCTTATTTTTGGAGTTTGTTTTTCGTATAACTCTCCTCCATATTGAGCTAGAAACTTGAAATTAGGCATGTACATTCAGTAGAGGTTCTAGATGTACCTTTTTGGGGTCTCGACTTATTAGCCCTATTTCACCCCTTCACAGCCTCTAATATGTGGGTTTTTAGTCGTTTTTTCTAATTTATTGAGTTTGTTCCTCGCATAACTCCCCTCCAAATTGAGCAAGGAACTTGAAATTAGATATTTACATTTAGTAGCAGCCATTTTGGTTCGATGCGAGACCACTTTTGACCTTCTCTACCAGGCGGATAAAAAGTTACAGATTGCAAAAATCGAGATTTTTTTTCTGTTTTTCAAAGAAAAGAATTTATTAAAAAAGCCCATTACTTCAAAAAGCTCGTCGATAAATATTTTTCAAAAAAATTGTACTCATTTTTCCTGTTACATTATTTCAAAAATTCGTATCGAAACTTCAATAAAAAATATTACATTGTACTATAACTGGACACTAAATACCTATAATTTGAAATGAAACAACATACGCGCACGGTACTCGTAAGTTATATCTAAACTGAAATATAAACATACAAATTTGGCCGATAAACTGTTGCTTTTCAACAAATTAAACCTGCTTTTTGCGATGCGATGATGCCACGACATGTAATAAGCCATCCACAACGAACAATATTTTATAATATACAATATCCATGTATACATGCCGCATACTGCATACATACGTAGCCTATACATACCTCTACATGGTAATGTCCACACATCAGCGATACTATCGCATTGTTGTTTTTCAGCCATATCTACTACACACGTATAACCTACGCTCGGGTACACAATGTTTCGATTTTTAACTAATGGCTGTATATTAATAACCAGAGGGAAGCTTTAATTGGCCTAGTTAAACACATCGAAAAACAATGTTCGTATTATTAATTTTTCGTTACGCGCGAATAAGAAGAATACCATGAAATTATACGCTTTGATTATTCGTTTCAAATTATTTACCCAACGTAATAACACATCGCGTTGATAAATTTTACCATTTCGACGTAGGCTATACTAGGAATATAATCATTTTTAAGGGGAGGGGGGGGGGGAGGGGTGAACGAGCTCACGGCATCGGCACGAGTTTCAATATTTTTTCAATAACCGAATAATAATATTCGCGTTACAAATCGGCCTAATATTAAATGGGGTCAATGTGGTTCGATTTTTTTCTCACCTAAAGAAGATGAGAACAGGATGAGAATGGTGAAGTAGTGAATTTTCTTCGCTCATTGGACTGTACGAAAAAGAAGAAGCTTTGCAAAATGTATATTCTTGGATTTTTCTACCAAAATACTCCAATAGAAAAATAATCGAAAAAAAAGCATCGCATGCTATGCTTTCTCAGCCTGATATTTTGAGAATTGAAAAAAAGCATCGTTTTTCTCCTAATCCGCACTGCTGGTAGGAAGGGTTTAAACGGGGCTACAAAGTCAAAACCTCCAAAACGCACAAGTAATGTCCTTACTGACTGTACGTACGTAATTTCAACTTCCTAGCCCATTTCGGTGGGAAGATAGGGGAGGAAGAACTCTTTTTGAAGTTCATAAATGGGGAAAACCTTCATATCTCCCCTCATAATTGATCAAGGAGATTGATTTTTGAATGCGTTATACAACTTTGGATTCTCTATCGATTTACTCAAAAGGGAATAATTTTTGTGTTTTTGGCCCCTCAGCAACCCCTCCTTCAACATGAGGCGAAACTGAATATTGATCCGAGGTTATCCTCACTCCAGAATATCAAATCCGCCGTCAATCTAAGCTTATTTCCCAAATTTGATCGATTTTGATCAGTATTGAGCTGAGCAAAGAATTTTTAGTTACGAAGGAAAAATAAAAAGTTAAAAAATACAAAATTAAAAAAATTAAATATAAAAAATTGAAAAAATTGTAAATAAAAAATGGAAAAAATAAAAAAAAAATATAGTGAAAAAATAAAATTATAAAATAAAAAAAGATAAATATCTGTCATTGTCAAAAATGGTGGTGATGGTATTATAGGACCCCAAAACTGATTTCGTTGATGTCTCCCCCGCATCAGCCATCGGTCGATAGATCATACTAGCCTGGTTTTCATTGAAAATATGACATAGAAAATTAGGTTAAAAATAAGAAAACATGACCAAAAAACTACATTTTTGGGACTGTAAATGATGCAGTTCGTCTGAAAAGTCGAAATCTCCAAAAGACACACTTATTGCCCCTACCAAGTGTACATGCCAGATTTCAATTTTCTAGCTCAATTTGAAGGGAAGATACGAGGAGAACACCTTTTTTCAAAGTCAAAAATAGGTAAACCCTTCATATCTCCCATCCTAATTGATCTAAAAAGCTGATTTTTAGATATGTTGTGCATATTGACCCAAGGTCGTCATCCCCACTCATATATATCTAATTAGTCGCCAAGCTGAGCTGATTGACCGAATTGGATCGATTTTGGTCAGTATCGAGCAAGGTAAATGATTTTAATGTTCAGAGAGAAATAAATAAGTATCTGGCAAAGCCAAAATTAACTTGATGGTCTTCTAGGACCCCAAAAACGGATTTGGCTGGTATTCCCACCCTTCCCAACGCCATCAGTCGATAGACTGTTATAGCCTGGTTTTCATTGATAATATGACATAGAAAATCAGGCCATCAAAAAGTTTGGTTATTAATTTGGAAAATATGGAAATTCTTCGTTGAATGTTTCATAAAAAGTCTCGTTATTATTCTTAAAATTAAAATGGGAGAGGAGGGAGAGGAGGAAAAAATGATTGAAAACCGGAAATTAACGTCCCATGTCGTCGGTCTACGATTATGGCTCGAATTTAGGGTCTTATGCATTGACAAATTTTTGAGCTTTTAACACAATTTAATTGACATTTTTCAAATCTGAGGACAGGATCAATTTGCATATTTTAATTGTAGGGTAAGCTTTTAGCCTCGTATACCCTTTATACGATCTGAGGATTCGACACAAAGAGTTTTACGAGCCCAAATAAGGTTCATAAAGAAAATTCATAAGTTCAATCATCGAGAATTTAATCTTCAAAACCATTAGAATTTTATACAGTGCGGGTGGTGTTTTCCAAATCCTTCAAGCACACGATTTTTTTTTCTTTCTTTTTTCTCATTAGTCAACCTTGTTTATTATTTTTAGTTTTCTCAAGGTACATTCAAGTTGGTAAATAAATAAAGAATGTACGAAGTTGACTTCAAAGCAAAGCTGCAGGATTATAAAATTTTGAAGATTATTTTACCATTATTCAAAATGAAAGATACCCATAACTATACAAACATTGCTTTATACTTGTACAATCACGTACAAAGAAAGCTTTTGAGTACCTCAATGAAATATTATTAAATTTGAAATGCAAGTAGTTAAAAATCACCAGCATTACTTTGGCAACACTGACTTGTAAAGCTAATGAAAAATGCAATAATAAATTTCAACACAAGTCGAAAAGCATATCCACGAAACATCCTAGGGTGCACCTAAAACGAATTTTATAATCAAAAAATCCCCTCCCCCTCATCTAGAATATTGAAATAAACAATTTTTTCAGAACAAAAAATTCTCTATTCACGCATATTTGAGGAAAAATTATGATTTTAATCTAAATATTTAGAGGTATTATGGGTTTATCAACATGAATTTTTACAAAATTTTTCACCCTAAGGGGGGGGGGAGACAATACCTTATTTTATTGCAGAGCTGCCATCAAATTTTTACACCTGCAACCAATGCCAAAAATAAGGTATTAATTGAGTTCAAATAGTGAATCTGACTTCATTATCATATTCAGAGTGTTTGATCTATGCGAAAGTGTTACCAATATTACCAACCTAGGTATTGCCTCAAATTGGGAAGGAGGGCGTGCCCCTGGCTTTCCTACGATTTTATAGTAAATATATACAATTCTTCGTGATAAATTATTGATTGGTATTAATATAGAAGTTGCCGCCTTACTCAAAATTGAATTTTTTGAACAAAATTGCAATTTTTTATCATGTTGAAAGTGGGTCAAAATATTAGGAAAAAAGTGTTTTTCGACTGATTCACGTACGCTAGGTGCGATTCCAGCGTTAACTTTTCGTTCAAATCTTTCGTTTGCATTTTGATCCTTTATCCCCCCCCCCCAGTACCCATGCTTAGCCCGAAATTTAATTACGAAATCTGATATGAAATTTCACGTTGAACAACGTTACTTCTACTCATTTTTAGCGTAATATCCATAATTTCTGAGAAACACGCATTTTTGAGAATTTTTGAGTTTTTGAAAACGGTCCCCAATCTTAAAAAAAAATTGAAAAAAATGTCTAAAAATTATAGATATTAAACCACATACTTGAACGAAGAAAAAAATTATTACACTCTCCTAGAGTCTGCAGCTGTAGCAATTCAAATTTTTCTTTTGTCAATGTCTCCTCCCTCCTTTGGGGTGAAAAATTTGGCAAAATTCATGTTGATAAACCCATAATTCTTCTAAACATTTAGATTAAAATCATAATTTTATCTCAATTACGCGTGAGTAGAGAATTTTTTTCAAAAAAAAAAAAAAGTATTTTCAATATTACGAGTGAAGGGAATTTTTTTAGGGACATTCAACGATGTTTCGTAAAAATTTTGAAAATGTGAGATCAAGGGCATTTCACTATACTTATCGGGGAATACTCTTGGTAGTTTTTGAATTTTTCAACGACATCATTTTTATTCGAGCTGAACTTTCATACCAGATATACGATTCTGTTTTGCAAAAGCTAAAAACATTGCGATACGAAAGTCGAAAAAAAAAACAGAAAAATGGAACAAACTAAAAGGTCAAAAAAAATATATATAATGCATAAAATATATTCCCCGAGTATATTTTATAATGTTGAAAAATCATTGTTTTATAAGTCACGAGGGAAACGCATAATACGTATAAAATTTCTCGACGTAAAATTGCAGTGGTTGAATTTGAGAAGGAAAAAATTGCCACATTTTTTCATAAAACTGTACCGAAGGTACTTATATGAAAAAATATGAATTTCGTTCTCCTCACCAAATGATCATCCTACGATTTTTATTTATTTTTTCAACCTCTTAGATAGGTATATAGATGAAAAATTTTTTTTTACAATTTTATGAAAATCATCTGTCACCAAGACTTGGATACCTTCGACGAAAGCCTTTTTTCCCTCCGAGCAGTCTATCTGTTTTGTTACAGCATTGCTCGATATTATACGTATATATATAAAAAAAAAAAAAAAAAAAAAAAAACATGTAAAAAAAAAAAAAAAAAAGAATAAACATGTAAAAAAAAAAAAAAAGGATCGCGTTATTCGGTATCACTTATCTTGCGAACAATGTTGGAAAATTTATTAGCATAGGTTGCCAGCTTGGGGGAAAAAATTTCGCAATGTAATTCTGCCTTCGCCTCGTGCTACAGTATAAAAATTCTTTCATACGCTTTAACAACACAGCAAAACAGAACAGAATGTTATGAGTAGGAAAAAAAAAAGAATATACAACGCAATGGCTGCGGGGCGCGGCGGCGAGCAAACGAGAAAAAAATACCTCGCTTTACATCGTTTTTGCGGCGCTGTTTTTTTTTTTTGTAAATTATATTAATTATACAATGCGATACGCGGTACACAGAATGTGAAAAGAAAACAAAAGACTGGCCACACAGCACAGCGCAACGAGCCCGCAAAGGCATAGACCAGCGTCGCACCGCGTCGACGAAAAAAATAACGTCAGGATATTCCTTTTCGCGACGCATCCGCCACGGTACACTTTGCAATATAATAAATGTAATAACAATATCGGAGATATTTTTATTGTTTATGAAGGTCGAAACAGGCCGCTTGATCTATACTTCGAATCTTAAAGGGTCGAAAGGAGGTAAAGTAGAAGAGCAGACCGTATACTGAATTCGTTGTAAATTCAAAACGCGCGCGTAATCAAACCGAATACGCAAATTCTTCCATTTTACCACCGTTATGTTTTAGGTGTTTGGAAATTTTTTTTTTTTTTTTTTTTTTTTTTTTCCCCCCGTTTTTTTTTGTGGTTTTGGAATTTTTTTTTTTTTTTTTTTTTTTTTTTACAACTCTCGCGAACCAAAGCAAACAAACATATTTGTAACTAAAACAAAAAGTAACAACGTAATTTTTTTCGTACGAAATTCTGATTATAGTTATGTATATGTAGTACAGCTTTATGTGTATAGGAATTTACTCGAGGGCAAGAAAAAATCTATTAAAAGCTCAGGGTAAAGGGTAAAAGGCTCGGTATGTTGAAACGATGAATATTCATCGGCAAAAAAATATTATACGGATACATGAGAATTGTAATTTTTTTCCCTACTTCGGGTTATTTGATTTACGCGAATGTTACGGCTATTTTTCATAGGCTGTTATGCAGATTTTTTTTCCCTCTCGCTACGGTCAAGGGGTGAAACCCTTATGTAGAATTGTAAACGTTTTCTTTCCGTTGGATAATAAATTTTAAATTATTTAATAAATCGAGCTGTTTCGATAATACCCGGTATTGTGGCCAGTTAGGTTACTACATACGTTACACATGTACTACAACTACTGCAGGCGTTCCAGGTAGCATTGAAAGGTGAAATTTTCCAACAGGTCGTTGATCCTTGGACAAATGCATATACGTAATGGTAGCAGACAGAAGGTAGGTAGATATAAAATTAATGAAATACAAACAAACCAGAATTTCGAATGCCTAAACTCCAACCGAATCCGCAATGACTTGAAAATCCAGATAACCAACCTAAACATACCTGATGACATAAACGAAATTGATAAATTACTCTCCTTCATTTCTGAAATTAAACCTAAACAACCAGATTCGACAATCGACGCTGGACGTAGCAATCCTGGTAATTATACACGCCCAGTATAATAAAAAGGAAAAAAAATGAACTCAGAAAAAGTAATACTTAAAGGCTATGGGTAGATAATAATGTTAAATTTACCAACAACCGATTTCGGGCTGATACTTGAGGGCCTCAACCCTACTGGTTTTCGAGGGGTTTGGCCCTAAGTGAAAATTACATACAAGTTTTTTTCAAGATGCTGATTGATCGATTTGCGCATTTTTTTATACGTTGTAAACATACATGAGGGGCATCTGTGAAAAAATCAACACTCCCTCCTTCCATAATTATCCCCTCCAAATGCCCTTTTGAAAGTTTTATTCATTTTTTTAATATGGATACTGACTTTGTAAAATTTTGAAATTATGTCTTTCAGATGTATACAGGGTGTCTCGTCTCAATATGGATCCCCTTCAACCAGTAACAATGCAGCACATACCGAGTCTATGTATGTATGTTTGCCTGACCTACAGATTGAAGGAGCTGAGATATACTCATTTGAATTTTTTTTTCTTGAAATTTATTCCACGCATTGAAATTTATTTTCCCGAAGAACCATTATAGATAAAATGCTTGGGTTTGAACCTGAAGAGAGAGAATTTCACGAGGAATATAATGATGTGGTCATTTTTCTAGATACGTTGTTGGTTGGGCGAGTAATAATCAAAATTATCAAAAAAACGTTCTAATATATATCTAAAAAATGTAATTTCAAAATTGTACGAAGCCATTATCCATATTAAAAAAATTAATAAAACTTTCAAAATGGCATTGAGGGGGGCCATTATGGGAAGAGGAGGGTGTTGATTTTTTCACAGATGCCCCTTAAATGTTTCTAAAACATATCAAAAAATTGCGCAGGTCAATTGATTAGCATCTTCAAAAAAAATGTATACGTGATTTTCACTTAGAGGTACCCTCCTGGAAACAGTAGGGTAGAGGGGCTAAAACTTTGGTGAGGGATGTTTCTTAATAGTACCTACTTACTACGTAAGTATCAGCCTGAAATCGCTCGGGGGCAAATTTAACATCATTATCCACCCATAGCCTTTATTTTCGATTTACTGTTAAAAATGCGAACCATCATCATTTTCAAATAACCAGCAGCAAAGTTTGATTTCTTGCTCCTTTCACACATACACCCCCCCTTCAACTCAGAAAACCCCTAATGACTTTTGAAAATATTAGCTACTCACACTGCATTAATGAATATTACATACCATTAGTGCAATCTTATTCAATTGAAAGCATGGTTTGTATTTACGGCAAACTAGATATGCAATTTTATTAACATCTTTGCGTTTCTGTATCAAAGACCATTACAACAAGGCACATCAACCAAAAATGGAATATTTATTTATAGATGTAAAATGATGACGATGCCATGGATGACATAAAGTAACCCATATGCTTTTAATTTTTCACATCAGGCTGAGACCGATACGCCTTACAATGAGTAGGCATTTTACTATCAAATTTCAATTAATTGCAGACTAGCGTTGGCCGAATTTTGCTTTTTAACATGGATGTGTCTTATGGTTGGAGGCAGTTTCTGAAAACGTGACGTTTTTGATACAACG
Source organism: Ferrisia virgata (assembly GCA_900060175.1). Classification (NCBI taxonomy): domain Eukaryota; kingdom Metazoa; phylum Arthropoda; class Insecta; order Hemiptera; family Pseudococcidae; genus Ferrisia; species Ferrisia virgata. The sequence continues at coordinate 9,364 of FIZR01012290.1, forward strand.
TTCTAGATTTATGATTTGAAGTTTTTGATCAAAAATCAAGTGAAAGCAATGATTTTTGCATTTTATGTTAAAATGTCAAAGTTGAGTAATGTTTTTGATTTTTGATTGGAAGTTTCATTTTTTGATCAAAAACTTGCCACAAAAAATGCTGATGAATGATTTTTGAACTTCATATCCTTATTTTGACATGGGTATGTCTAATTCTAAAAATTGAGCATTGAAAAAAGTTGAAATGAAAACAATAAAAAAATCAAATAACGAAAAAATTAAAAAAGAAAAACAAAAAAAAATAGAAAATAATAAAAGTTTAAAAATTAAAAAAAATAAAAAATTTAAAGTAAAAAAAATAAAAAAATCAGAAAAAATTATACAATTAAAAAACTAAAGAAAAATAAAATATTAAAAATATAAAAAGCTTTTAAAATTACAAAAATTCTTAGCAGATACTTCATGTTTTTGATGTGACATAAGGTAATAATAAAATCAAATGTCAAAACGGAGTGGCGACCATTTTTACACACAGACCTGATATTATTATCTTTTTTTAAGTATAAAATTATGAAATTACGGCAGTATCTTTTTTTCAATATTCACAACACTGCTGCGCGAAAAGTAGCCCCATAGCGTACAAAAAAAATGGTGTTCATGTAGGCGCTTGGAGTACTGCATGATGGGTAAACATCTGCAGATTGGCGATGGAATTTTCTGACCTTTCCTTCGTGAGTAAATTATTTCAATCGGGGGCGGGGGTGGAAAACAAATAATGATGACGATGACGATAATAATAATAATAGCAGAATAAATATCTGGCATGTCCAAAAATTGTCTTACACCATCTTCCAAGACCCCAAAACAGATTTTGTTAATACTTAATATTTTAATTTTTCAAAAAACCTAATAAACTCGTCCATTTTTATAACTACCTACGAGAAAATTAACGAAATATTACGAGAAAATAATTGCTAATCCTGGGGGCGTATTTCATATTCTTCCACAATCCGTACAATTTATTTAGTCGACTGACCCCCGACGACATCGAGCGTCGTTATGATGAAGTGGAAACCAATGAGAGGGATTTTTTTGCGTTGCGTTGAACTTATTCACTGCGATGGCAGCTCTTCGTACGTTCAAGGTCAACAGCCTAAATAAATTGCACGGACTATACAGTCGATTATATTCATAAAAACGTTAACGATGAAATTCAATTTAATTACAAAATTCATTCGGTACCTGTACCCTTTGCAAACGTAGGGTAGGTAGCATTGAAAGAGAACAAACGGTAGCTGATGGAGAAGGGGCAGGTTTACGAGAATAATTTTTTTCTCTTTTCTTTACCTGGGAGCTTCTAGAAACAACACAGCGAATCTGGTACCGTCGCTTTATCAAAGTTCATTTTACCAAAACAAAAGCCAGGCGAGTCGAATCCAAGATAAATTTGTAATTTATGTACGAGCTGCACAAAGCGTATAAAATCGCGAGAAATACCTACACGTACGTAGACGCACATACACACACACACACTTTCATAGCAATTACATTACAGTACAGTGCAGTGCTGAACCTTACTATACATATACAGCACGTATATCACGCTATTAGCGGCAAAATAGGCGGTAACTCGTGCCGCTGAAATAAGTCAATTGTATTCGTCTCCGTTTTACCCTTCTCTTCGACTCCGGCAGCCAGCCTTGTTAACTTATTTACCGCGCACAAAGACACATACCTAGTACATGAAGACTACACACACAGTGCACCCTCTGGCGCAGAGTAAATTACCAAGTTAAATTTTCACTTTATCGTGTCACCGGCATTATACTATTATATCGGGGGTTAAAGTAGATTATGACGGAATTTAGACATATTAAATAAATGTCTAACGAGCGATTTGTTTGAGGATAATTCTGCCACACTCTTCGTTGCCATTTTAATAGCTTTGCTATAGCAGGTACCTAACTTGCTTTTATGTATCACAGGTACCGTATATATTGCATATAAACGCACCTACGCATCAATAAAAAAAATGAAAAAAAGCATCGCTTTGCGAGGCTTTTTCAGCCTGATTTTCGTGAGATATCACTGTCATGAGAATTGAAAAAAAGCATCACTCTACGATGTTTTTTCCCTAATCACTATTAAGAGTGGAAAGAGTTCAATGGAACTAAAAAGTCGAAACCCCGAAACGACACTTCCAAGACCTACACTAAATCTACATGCCAAATTTCAACTTCCTTGCTCAATTTGGAGGGTAGTTATACGAGAAACAAACTCAAAAAATAAGAAAAAACCACCTATTCGGAGCTGCAAGGGAATGCAATGTGGTTTAAAAATCGAGACACCTCAAAAAGCACATTTAGGATCGCTACTAAATGTACATAAAAAATTTTAACTTCTTAGCTTAATTCGAAGGGGGAGTTATGCGAGGAATGAACTCAAAAAATAAGAAAAAACGACCAAAAACCCACATTTTTGGATCTGCGAGAAGATGCAATGCGGCTGAAAAATCGAGACCCCCAAAAGGCACACCTAGGGTCTCTATTAAATGTACTTACCAAATTTCAATTTCCTAGCTCAATTTGGAGTAGCGTTGTGCAAAGAAAAAACTCAAGAAATGAAAAAAGCTGACCAAAAAATCAAATTTTTGAGGCTGCGAGGAGGTGCAACGAAACTGAAGTGTTGAGACCTGCAAAAAGCACACCTAGGAAGCCTCGTAAGTGCACATAACAAATTTCCACTTTCTAACTCAATTTGGTCGGGAGATAGGGGAGGAAGAGCGCCTTGTCAAAGTCAAAAAAGGGGAAAAATCCTTACATCTCCCCACCCAATTGACCTAGGAAGTTGATAACTTCGAATTTTCCATCGATTGGTTTAAATAGAAACAATTTTTGCTCCCTCCCCCAAATTTGGGAATATTTAGACGTTGATCCAAGGCTATTCTCACTCATATATACTTAATCCACTGCCGAACTGAGTCGATTGATCAAATTGGAGTGATTTTGGTCGGTATCAAGTCGAGTAAATCGTTTTAGCATCGGGAGAGGAGGCCAAAAAACCACATTTTAGGGTCTTTGACGGGGTGCAATGAAGCTGAAAAATCAAAACCACCAAAAAGCATGTTTAGGGCTCCAACTTAATGTACATACCAAATTTCAATTTCCTAGGTCACAATGGTGGAAAGATAGAGGAGGAAAAGCTCTTTTGCGAAGGAGAAACCCTCATATCTCTCCTCCAAATTGACGTAGCAGGTTGATTTCTGGATATGCTGTACAAATTTTGATTCTCTATTGATTGGCCTAAAAGGGGGAAATTTTTTCGTTTTTGGCCCCTCAGCACCTCCTCCTCCTCCAAATTAAGGCATAACTGAATTTTGACCCAAGTTCATCCCTACTCATACATAACTAATCCGTCGCAAAACTGAGCCGATTGACCGAATTGGAGCAATTTTGATCGGTACCGAGAGGAGTAAATGATTTTTATGTTCCAGGGAACCAAAATAAATGAATAAATAAAAATGAAAATAAAATTAAAAATAAAAATAAATATCTGACATACAGCTCTTTTTTAAGGTAAAAAAGGGGAAATCTCATATCTCCCCTTCTAATTGACTTGGAAGTTTAATTTTTAGATATGTTATACAACTTTTGATTCTCTATTAATTGGCCTAATAAGGGGCAACTTTTGCGTTTTCAACCCCTCAGCTCGCCCGCTCTCAAATTAGCGCATAACTGAATTTTGACTCAAGGTCATCCTCACTCATACTAATCCGTCGACAAAATAATTCGTTTGACCTAATTGAAGCGATTTTGATCAGTCAGTCAGTATCGAGCAGAAGAGTTCAGTGTTTAAGGGGAAAAAATATAAATAAATATCTGACATGGCCAAACATGGTCTTCCTAGTCTTCTAGGACCACCAAAACGAATTTTGTTGACACTCCCCCTCCCCGCCCCATTTACCGTGGATCGATAGACCAAAATAGCCTGGTTTTCATCGACAATATGACATAGAAAATCAGGCTAAAAATACACCCAAATTGCTACAATGGAATTAATAAAGAGTGTGGTTGGAAGGGAGATTCGTATTATCGCGATGGCTGATTTAAAACCTCTTCGACTCGATGATTAAATTCTCGCTTAGGCGTTATCATATAAATATAATCTTCGCTAGTAACTTGTTTTTTCTTCACTCTTTTCTCTCTTTAGTTTTATAATTCGTAAAAAAAAAAATTGCACCGTAAAAAAAAGAGCGAGAGAGAGACATAGAGAAGCCAAAAAAGAAAATAAGCGAAAGTCGTTGTTTTATAAAAATTTAACATCTCAAACAAGATATCAAATCAGCGAGTTTTTCACTGTAAAACAAATTTTAAAAAGGAGATTTTTATGGGCTAAGTTACTTTTATTTTATGAGTTTCTCTCCTTAACATTGTGTTTTATTTCCTTTGTAGTATTTTTCTCTCATTGGCGGTATTTTTTCCCTCGCTTTTCTCTCTCCCTCCCATCCTCTTTCTGGCTGTCTCTGTGTATATATTTTTTGTTTTTGTACTCTCGCTGTGTGGTACTGCTGCTGTCGTATTATATAGTTTGTTCATTCGCTGCGAATGAATTTCGTTCATGTTTTTCTTTTTTACGTCTTATACACGTCTTGTGCGCGATTTTTTTTTTTTTTTTGGTTCTTCGCTTCGCTCTTTGTCGCTCTTACAGTATGCGTATATTTTACTCGATACCAGCCTAAGAACGTAGCTAGGTAGGTGTTTTTTTCAGCCTTGTTTCTGGTATAATACTCTCTCTATTTTTGCGTAAAGCTTTATCGCATCTACGCGACCACGTTCGTCTCACTGCGTGTCTTCTTCGTGTTGTCCTTTTTTTCTTTCCTCTTTTGCCATTTTCTGCTTTATCGCCTCAACCTGCGTAAGTTTTCCGCCATTATTTTCGATATTGCCGTTTCGTTGGCTGACATCAACCGTAGGTATCTACTTAGGCGTACGTAGACCGGTTTTAAAAGAGAAAAAATAATATATTTTTTAACCGCCTTGAAAATTTTATCGTTGTACAGATAGAAATTGCGCCGAGGCTGTTTTTTTTTAGAAAGGTTACATCATGCTTGGGGACAGCTCGAATTTACGTGTAATGGTGAAATTTTAAAATGAAAAAAATAAGAAAGACGGTTTGCTTTTGAAGTTTTTTTTTTTTTTTTTTTTTTTGGAGCGTCTATTTAGGATGCATTTACCTACGGAAATATTTATTCTTCAACGACCAACTATACATTTAACTTGAAAAAACGTCGTATTTTTTAGTGAAAAAAATTATTATTTTTTCATTTTTTAAATATTTCTTTTTTTTTTTACAAAAAGTAGCTTGACCTTGGAAATTTTTCTCGTTAAACCATCAAAAAGAGAAAAGGACAAATAACATTGCGGCTTGGGTGAAATTTAACATCCGACATTTAAAAAAAAAAAACCATTACATGAGAGAAACCTAAGATATACCCACTAAAATAAAATGAAAAAAAAGGTAAAAGTTTTCATCAATTTTAGCGACGAAAATTGAGACACTTTCAGAATTCCAAATTTTCTTCAAAGGGTAGGATCATTTGACCTTGTCTATACTATTGTTGAAATTTTACATTAATGAAAAAATTCTTTTCTCAGTTTGTGATAATTTGATACAGTATGTTCATAGACGAAGGCAGCGTTTCGTCTGCTCGATGTGTCACTTTTATATGGTATCGCAGATACAGCGATACAAAGAAGTTAATAAAATTGCATACCCTGTTTGCCGTAAATCGAATTGAATTTCAGGTTGAATAAGAAAGTACCTATGTACTGTTTCAATACAATGCAAATCTGCAATCTATTTAGGAGTCAACAATTTTTAAATTTAATAGAATATAAATGAAGTAGGCTGGAAAAAAGTGCAAAAGAGGAACAAAAATTCACCGATGTTTGGTGAGAAATTACCATAATTTTTTTCTCAAGGAATACACTGAGAAATTAAAGATTGCAACGTTTACTGTTTCGCAAAAAAAATTGTATGGTTTAAGTAAAAGGAATTTTCTAATTTTCGGAATCAACAGGTCTATTCTAAGAAGGAAAAAATCATCGTTATGCGATGATTTTCCAGCCTTACTTCTGTGAACTGATAAGTAAGGGGATGGGTGGGGGTCAGTGAATTTTTACATATATGAAAATTTTGAATAGAACATAAGGTTAGGAGGTTGATTTTGCTGAAGTGAATAGTTGAAATTCTAAAATGGACATACATAACCCTCACTAAATCTGCATTTCAGATTTTAGCCCACCAGCACAATTTTGAGTGGAGTTAGGTAAAAGACAAATCAGTAGGGAAGAGTGAAAAAAAAATACCAACTCCTAGAATTTGACAATAACTTTTGGATATGTTACATATTTTAAGCGAAAATGCCCTGATGAAAAATTTTAGCTTCTTAGGTTTCGTAAAACAGGATTCTATCGTTTCCCAACGTCAGACCATTTTTGAAAAAAGTACAGTTTTTCGTTTACGGAAGTCGAAAAACGATTCCAATTTTTCTATAAGAAAAAGTAGCTTTTTGAGATCCTTGAATGTCGAAAATCACATTTCTCAATTTTACTCGAAAATAGTGTACACTACAAAAAATTCACTAGGAAACGAAGTTGTAGAAAATAAATTCACCGATCGATAACAAGTCCATGAATTTTTTCAAAGGTCAACGATTAGCAATATAAATGAAATTTTTGTATTTTAGAATGAAGAAGAATTTTATGATTTATTAATTGTTTCGATAATTTTTCTGATGTAAACTTGAAAATACAAAAATCTCAATTATATCGCCAACGAATATCGATTAAAAATTTTATCCGCAGCTTTATTTCTATGAAAATTTTTTTAAGAAGCATTATTTTCCAGTAAAACAGAGAAATGTGATTTTCGTTATTCGGAAGAAACTCGATTTCGCCAATATTCAGCAAAAATCCGACTACTTTGAAGGGTCTCTGATCGAAAAATTAACTATTTAGTGAGATTGTCAACCTTGGAATGAAAACGGAGGAGGAAGGGTTATTTTAGACTTCTGTGAACGAAAAACTAGTTTTTTCTTCAAAAATAACTTTAATTTAAAAAACAGAATTTTTCTTAAGGGACCTAGGGAATTTCAGCTGAAACAATTTATAACATTTTTAAAAACTAATCAAATCGAAGTAGTTAATTTTTTTCCTCCCCACTTTTTTGACTCATTTCTTGTGAGCCCACCCTCCCTCCCTTTTCTTCACGAATTAAAAATACCAACGTTTTAAATTTTATCAAGTGAGCAATTTTTAAATTTAAATCAAATAGCCAATGTAATTAGTTGACTTTGTATGAAAATTTTTTTCTTGCATAACTTGTCATGGAAGTTTTGCCTATCTCAATCATTAAAGGGACAGGCCCCGTTTGAATTTTAGAAGTTCTTTCAAAAAATCGAGATAAGCAAAATTTCTATGCAACAAAATTTGTTGAAAAAAATGCGCTACTACAAGGTCCAGTACTGAAATCTACGATTCGTAAAAATTTTCCCCCATCAAATTTCTTATTAAAAAAAAATCCAATTTTTTACAACAACAAAATTTTACAAATCGCGGATTTCAGTACGGGACCTTGTAGCAAAACATTGTTGCTGTAAATTTTGTTATATGGAAGTTTTGTCCATCTTGAATTTTTGAGGAAGCTACTAAAATTCAAACGAGCTCAAGATAAGAAAAACTTCCACTGAACAAGTTTTGCTAGAAACAATTTTTCTTACAAGGTCCTTTATTTACATTGGCCATTTGATTGAAATTTTGAAATTGCTCATTAGATAAAATTTTTGACGCCAGTGTTGTCCGTCATTGAAGGAAAAGGGAGGGGGAGGGGAGGTTACAAAAAGTAAGAGGTATCGTGAAGTAATATGGCACATTTCTGTTACAATGCCATTGTTTAGGTCTAGGTTATCTACGACAGGCTAAAGGCATACGATAGGGCTGCAACGTCGAAATCTTGTAAAGAAACGTTTAAGACTCCAATAAATCAAGATTCTAAATTTTAGTCAGTATCTGAATTGTGAGGGGGAGGGGGTGATAGTTGAGCGAGGAACTAACTTTTTCAACATCAGAAATATGAAAGTACCCTGTATCGCCTTCCCTCTCCACCCTGACTGGCATAAGATGTTAATTTCCGAAGGTAATATAAATGTCTCTCTATTGATTGGTTGAAAAATGAACATTTTTTTTGACTTTTCTCTCCATATCCACTCCCTAAATTTTAAACATAACTGAATTTTAACTCAAGGTCATTCCCTCCCCTCGCAAATATGTAATTCTTTACGAATTATCGCATACTGACTGAATTTGAAAGATTTTGATCGGTACAGAATTGAGTAAAAGACTTCGGTCTTCAAAGAAAAGATTATAAATAAAAATATATCAAGTTGGAAAATGGTCTTAACAGCATTCTAGGATCTTGAAACAGCTTTTGTAGTTTTTCCGCCTCATATGTCCTTTGAAATTTTGGACATAAAGATATTTGAAAAAATTACCGGTATCCAATAAGAGGTCATCGAACCGACAGGACACTAAACGCAATTTTTTTTACCTTCATTTTCGTAAAATAATTTCTTCATTTTGGAAAGCCAATGTTACGTTAACATTTTAATTAATTTAATAGAGCAATCAAGTCTAACGTCTTCAATTCTAAAATTAAGTAAAATATGAAGTCATGCCTAATTTCAAGTTTTTACCAACTTATACAAAAGAACAAAACTGTCGAAAAATGATCGCAGCATTTATTCTTAGAAATTGCGCGAGCTTTTGTACGTAATTCAAGTTGTAACAAGCCGAGATGATTTTACAAACTTTACGCTATTTAAACACTTCGTAATTTGCTAAAATTTCGAAACGACATTCAAACACGCGTAAATTTTAGAAAATTATCCGCCTCAGTATTTCCATCACCTTGACAAACTAAGCGTAGTAAGAAGATGAAAATTTTCACATCTTCTACTACTCGTATCGGTTGAATATTTAATATGTAGGTACAAACAAAACCATTTTCAAAGTGTTTGATTCTGCTCAACAATAACGATCATTTTTTATCGTGATAAATACGTATAAATTTTTCGCAGGCAATTATCGCTATTTAGAGCGTTGGTTATTTCATCGGAATTTGCGAAATGATGAATAAAAATTACTTGACGCGACGTTAGCTTTAAATGCATAAGTATAATATTCTTTGCAAACTTCTCGTTCTGTCTGGTGGCAAAAAGAAGAAGATGAAAAAAAATCACCAGCTAACGATACGTTTCGGTGTAGAAACTGCGGGCACAATGGTATAAATCACGCAATCATCCGTCAAGCGCTAAATTTCTCGAGCACAATAAGCTCTTTCCTAATGATAACGACGAATGAACACGAATGAAGTCGAGAGAAGACAAAATCACCGCGAACGAAAAAGTTTACGAGTTAAATTGAATAAAGCGAAATATGAATATTTGCTTCATATTTAAACGAAACGCTCGAATACAAATAGCTTTCTAGCAATCCGTCGTAAACTTCCTCTTCGCCTATCTAAACGTTTATTACGTGAAAATTTCACTCTCGTATTGAGAAAAAACTACTACATAAAAAAAATATATATATACGTATAAGTATACGAGAGAAGAGAAGGAGGACGGGCAACGCAGAAGCAAAATATACGAACGTAGCAGCCGAAGAAGTAAAAGAAACGAAAAACCTGCGACAATAAGATTGGAAAATAAAAAAGCGAAATTCAACGGAAAAACCATCAACCGATAAAGAGATGTGCGTAATTTTTCATTCTTTTTTCCTCGTCTCTAACCTGTATACACGCTTCAATGTCTTTATATTCGTGCCATAGAACCGTGAAGAAAAACGGTGCAAGATTTTGTACCCTTCTCGCTCCTCTCGACCATTTTTCGCGTCTGTAGATACAGGTACCTCTGTGATACGCGCAATCATTTTTTTATACGCGTACCTATCTCGGTTAACGTGGCAGAAAGCTGAAAAACGTTAAATAAGCGTCGGTTATTCCAAAATATTACCTTGAATATTTAAAAAAAAAAAAAAAAAGAAAAAAACTTCTTTTCCTCTTCCATATGTAGGCCATAATACCATATACAGGGTGTCCTAATTTAGAACGAACGGACCCACTTAGACAACACATATAGCATATCTGTTCGTGCATGAAAACTTTACAAAAATGTAGTCTAATTAAAAGCTGAAGGGGTAATGATTTTAAAAATTACAAAGACGATATTTTAAAATGTCTCGAAGAAAGTCCTATAATAATAAGCTTTACAGAAGGAAGGGAAAAGTGCAGGCGAATTAATTTTCAAACAAAAAGTATAACCTTAAAATGGAGTAACAATTTCCAAAGTTGATTACACGATTAGTATCTTGTAGTCCATCGACCAAAAAGTAGGCTAGAAAGTGATTTCATCGAAATGTTTTGGTAACTGAAAAAAAGAGTTAAGAAAATGTAAGTGGCATAGAGGTCATCCCAAAAAAGGTATTTTCGAAATTCATACCTTATACAATGAGGGGTGTGTGGGGAGCCTCAAAAGTGCTGTTTTGGGAATTACTTCTGGACCGTTCAAACTTAATACCAATATGAAGAGGAACTCTAACTAACTAATCCGCAAAATTAAATTTTACACACGATGATGGTGTAGTTGTTTGCAGGCTCCATGATGGTAAATTCCGATAGGTCCCTGATATCACGAGCGTCCGCACTATTAGGACGCGTCAGTCCGCAATACCGGGCTTCCCAGGTCCACACTATTAAGGCGCGTGGCTGCGAGAGAATTCGGGTCGAGGGTAGAAAACAAACACGAGAACTGGTCTTAATGTTTATTTGTCTACGAGCCTAATACATAAAACTAATTTACATTGCCGTATTTATAGAAAACGATGAAAACAGGATGACCAATCGGGGTTGATTTAAGGGTAGTTAAGGTTGTTTTGTGAAAGAATTGTTTGGACGAATGGGATTTTAGGAAACTGCGTTTAACACTACACATCTTAATCCTATAAATAAAAACTATACACGTTTTACATAACCTATGCCTACAATAGTTTCAAATCTAAATCAAGAAGGTATGCCAGTTGCATTTTTTTTAACAAATTGCAATGATGATCTAGTGATGTCTTCTTTTGTAGAATGCCTCAAAACAGCGATCGGAGAATTGAAAATTCAAATTTTAATCAGTAATATGCAAGTAACTCATGATGTGTGGATAAAATTCACGCCACAGTCCATCACCCAAGCAATTACTGGTAAATTACCTAGTAATCGCCAGTAAATTACCCAGTTATTACTAGTAAATTACCTAGTTACAACCGGTAAATTACAATGCTATCATCATTAAATTACCAAGTTATTACCGGTAAATTACTACGTTATCATCAATAAGTTACCAAATTATAACTGGTAAATTACTCAGTTATTACCAGTGAATTACGAAGATATTTCCAGTAAATTATCACACCCTTACCAGTAATTACCAAGTTGTTACTCATAAATTATCATGTTACTTCCGGTAAATTACCTGGTTATTATTGGTGAATTACCACATTATCACGAGTAAATCACCAAGTTGTTACAGGTAAATTACTCATTTGTTACGAGAAAAAATCGAGTAATTACTTTACTGCTTTTCACCTTTAAATAACAATGTAAATTAAACAAGTCTTGAGATTCTTCCTAGGATTTTTTTGAAGCCATCCCACTGGTATTTTAAAACTCATACTAGCAGTCTTGCGCCTTAGTGACAGAAATACTATTTCTTGGACTGATTCTGTACATTTTTTTTTGCTTTCTTTGCAGACATATTGGCAATTTTGTATTTTCAGCAGCTCACCACTCACTTTGGCTTTTCTTTTTGTGCTTACCATGATTTTTTTTTTTCTTTCTCATTATGATTCGCCTATTACCTTTATTGATTCATGCCAGATTAATCAGCGTTTTTCAAAGTTATATCTTCCTTCATGCTCGTTATTGATTGTATTACGTTTACGGATATTATTTTGTGTTGATGATTGATCCATGCTAGATAAATTGCATTTTTCTTAAAAGTTGTATCTTCATCCGCACCGGTTTAAATAATTTTATAAGTTCAACTCGTGCAATAGTGAAAGCATTGTGTTGATACTGTCCACCCCCTCCTGAGTCATTCATGACTGGTATCCTCTAACCCCTACTAAGGGTGGAACCAAAGTTTTTCAAAAGTAAAAAGTTCGTCTGATAGAGAATTTAGCTTAAAATCTTTTTATACGCTTTTATTTTTTTGATTTAAGCCTTCTTCAAGATAACAGTTTGAGGACCTAGTAGAATGTAGGTACCTACCAAACATTACTTATTAGGTAGGCATTTATCATTTTTTCTGACGCAAAAGGGAAGACCAATTAAATTGAAAAGAACTTTTCTTAAGTGACTGAATATTCCAACTCTCGCCTACACATCAAATTCGAGTCGAAAAATTGCCGCACCGCACGGGGATCGAACCCAGGTCTTGGCTCGCTGAAGGTAGTATGGGACAAAAAGCTAATTCTTCGATGGTTTTAACTTCCTCCTGAGATCAGAGGAACACCTGATGGGGGTGGGGAAGAGGGGAAGAATTTTCATCAACATCAAAGTGCTGGCAGCTAGTCCCACAAATAGAACAACTTTTATCTATTCGTTCCAATGAGGTGTAACCGAATCTGTACTCGAAAAGTACTTTTCTTAACACTTTTGAAAACTGTTGCTCCGTCAAATTTTTAATAGGTAAATTATTTACATTACTTTTTTTCATCTATCTGGAAGAATGTAATCAGACTGCGCTTCAGATAATTCAGCATTTAATGTAGGACACCTTATATACGCTAAATATTTTCATTCCTCAGGAAAAGCGTTCGAAGCTGGAGTTGGAAAAAAATTGATAAAACCTAATGAAAAATAACAACCTTCTAACAAAATACCTCGTATACGAATAAATACGCGCGGCGAGTTAAAAGCATTTTCACGTATGACGATAAGATGTCATAATTCGACGAAATACCAGCGTTTCCATTTAAGAACCAACTTTCCGCACGATCATCAACTTTTTGCGGTAAACTTTCAATAACTAGCATTTACCCCTTCCTCTGGCTGCTAGTTCGGTATCATTCTCTCACGCTTTAAACCCCTTCTTTTCTCGCGTTATATCGTTTCCCATTCGTATATACACACGTACGTACCACCTTACGTACTTTACCTACCTAATAATACGTATAGGTTTTTCAATACCCACAGCCGAAAGTTTATACCGAAATTTAAAGTATTTCTTGTATGATACCCTCCATCAGCCTCCTCTTCACCCCTTATACATTACATTTACCCAAACTCTTTCCAGTATGATTCACCAATTTTAGCGGTTGGTATGTAGTAGGTACGAGTAGGTACTTTTACTCTGTTACGTTTGGCAAACCACAAAACGTTCAGTATTTTCTTATCTTATATCATTCTCATTCGCCTCTGCAGTCTCCATGCCCTTCGTTCATTCTACGTATACCTACGAGTAAGTAAGTATGCGTGATAGGTAGCGAGATTAGTTTGTCGGCGGAGATTTTTTATTTTTCGATTTCTCTACCTCGCTTTACCATGGCCTGGGATTTAAATTTTTCAAATATTTTACATCGGATTTGCGAGTTTAACTGTTTTCCAAGAGATGCCAAGCAAGCAGTCTCGAATCAGCGTCGAGAAATTGTTTCCTCTTTTTCTTCTTCCTTTTCTTCTATCGTCGTCGACGGCGGCGTTGTCGTCTTCTTATTTCGCCGCTGCGCTGCTTTTTGCAAAGTTTATTTTATTACAGGCACTTTCGTCGTCACATTCGCAACGTTACGATTTCCAGCTTACGAACCAGCCTGCTAAGTAAATAGAAATACAATTCCGAGGGTATTTGTGGAAAATTTCTTCACGATGATTGGTTGCGTGTATATAATGTTTATCAAGAGTGCGAGGCAGTGCTAGTTGCTTTTTACCGCCTTATATAAGACGACAATGATGAGACAGCGATTCCAACATCACCACCGGAAGTCGGAACAGATTCGTTGATATTGGGCTTTAATAGAGGAAAAATCTCTCACAAAGTCTTCGGATATCAAATTATTATTAGTAATATTATTAAAAATTTATATGCAGGGTGTTTTGTTACGATAGTACCGCATTCACACAACAAATGTTGCAACTCAGATTATTGCTGTGTGAGATAGTTTGCATATCTGGAATATAACAGGGGTATTTTCAAGTTAATTTAATCCTTCGCTGAAAAAATCATTTTTTGAATACTGTATTGGAAAATGATTCACTACACTCTAGCTAACTCCCCTCCCTTTGAAAATTTTTGTCTATTATCTCAGCTGTTCGCATAAATATCGCAATATAAAAAGTTCTTTTGTTACATTTGAAAATTTTTGAAAATAGTACATTAATGAAAGCTTTTTAAAAAATCTCCAGAATGAATGAAACCAAACTTCATCAGCTGAACATTTTTTCCTAGTCTATTAGAAGCCATATCAATAGATGAAACTGGTTTTTGTGGAATCTCCAGCTGGTCAAAATAAATGACCAGATAAAGATGCCAAGAAACCAACTTCAGTTTCTTGGAATAGTTTCCATTATCAACACTGAAAGACCAAGATACCACTCTGCAAGTTGCAGAGAAAAGGGGATAATGCAAAATTTTGGTAAACAATTACTCAGCTGATCACTGTCAGAAAGCGCTGACCTATAAAACCTCAAAGACTACTTTTTGTTTAATTAGAAAAAATTACCAAAGTTGGAGGCAAATTTTAGCAAAACTATTATTTTCAAAATTACATACTTTTACTCCTTCAATTTTTTGGGTATGCAAACTATATGCCAAGTATGTCTTATTAGTTGACCTATGTTTGGTATATGGAATAAAAGATTAACGTAAAACACTCAGTATGCTAATTCTACGCATGAAAAAGTATGTTTATTCAATTTTTGAGCAGTTGAAGTATCATTGATATCTTTTCAAATTCAATTTTATTCACTGTATTCTTCAATAATGAGTTACTTCATTTGAAAAAATCAAATTTTGGAAATTTAGGATCACTCATTTCTATGTTGGAAGGGATAAATAAAAGATGGAAAGATATGAAAATACATTTTTTAATAAGTTATTTAAACCATAATGAATTTTTTACCATTTCTTTAATTTTTGTTTCTTCCATTTTGAATGAATTTCAAGCTGACAGCTTATTTTCATCAACTTTCTACAGAACCATTTTCAGTACTGTAACCAGGTATTTATTCAAATCAAAGTCAACCCCTCCAACAACTATTGTTCCATTCTAAGTCAAGCAATATACAATCTAAAGTCATGTATCATATCTAAAAATCATCCTCCTACGTCAATTAGGAGGGGTGATATGAAGATTTCTCCCTCTTTTTGACCTTGAAAAAAATTGACCATTCCTTGTTTCCGCTCCAAATTGAGCTAGGAAGTTGTAATTTGGTACGTAGACTGGGTAAAGGCCATCGGTGTGCCTTTGGGGGATTACAATTTTTCAGACCCATTTCTCCCCCTCACAGTTCTAAAAATGTGGTTTTTTGGATGGGTTTTCTTATGTTTTGAGTTTGTTCCTTGCATAAATCCACTTGAAATTGAGCTAAGAAGCTAAAATTAGGTATGTACATTTAGTAGAATTATAGATGTGTTTTTTGGGAGTTCTGACTGTTCAGCCTTATTGCAGCGCCTCACTTTTTCAAGAATATAGTTTTTTATGAGTTTTTCTTCTTTTTTGTGTTTGTCCTGCGCATAATTCCTTTACTAATTCAGCTACGAAGTTGCAATTTGGTATGTAGATTTAGTATAGGCCCTAGACTGTTTTTAGTCTCATTTCTCCCCGTTACAGCCCCGAAATGTGGTTGTTTGGTTGATTTTTTCCATGTTTTGAGTTTATTCCACGCACAACTCCCCTCCGAAATGAGCAAGGAAGTTTAAATTTCGTATATACATTCAGTGTAAATCCTATATATGTCTGATAAATCCACAAGTGGGTTAGGTTCATATCAGAAAACGTGCCAAAATACACAAAATATATTTCTGTTGATATTCAAAATAAAAGCTATAATCTCGAAATAAAAATCAACCAATTTCGGGAAAATAATCACACATCTTTTTACAAGCCCAGGTAAAAAAGTAGGTAAATAGTCAGTCAAATATACGAAAATTACAACGTAACGTATACAAATTCTACAATAATAATTCTCTTACGCAAATATTTTCTTCATCATCCAACTATAAAATTTTTCAAACCAGAAAGAAATAAAAAAATATCTTCTAAACGAGGTACTAATTCATCTTGCGTTTGTTTGTAAACAAACACTATAGAGCTCAAGGGAGTAGTCGTTTACTCATCGTAACATAACATGTTTAGTTTACCATAATAGTACTATAGGATGAAAAATCTCGTCGAAAGTAAGTAGGTAATATTTACACTGGAAATATAAGATGTATGTGTTTGTGTACGGTGTAGGTTGTGTACATTTGGCCGTAGGTTAGATAGGCTCGATAATCAACATACTTTACCTACTTACACTTCAATATACATAGGTATACTTCACGGCGCTTCATTTAATCTAACAAAATACTAAAACGCTTATAGATTTATATACTTATACTTAAATGAAAATCATTACTGGTAGTTATTCCTCTCCTTCCCCCTCATCCTCGTTACTTTTGGAAAATAAGTGATGAAATATATTAATTTTTACTCCCACATTATCTTTGCTACGTCGCGCACCGTAAAAAATTGATTTATTTAGTGAAATAATAAAGTAAAAGTATCTTTTAGACGAACGTATAATATAAGAAAATACGCGTAAAATACTGCCACTTGTAAATTTCCAAGACACGATATTCATCGTAAAGCTTCTCGTTTCTCGTTACCCGTTCGCCTACACTTCATATTGAGAAATTACGACGACTATAACAGGAATTTGCCTGTAGAGAGAATCACGTCAACGAAACGAACATAGCTTTTACCTACCTACAACATGTTTTAAAAGTTTAAAAAGCCTTCAAAAGCTGGTTGATTAATCTTTCAATCAAGACAAAAACTTCTCAATATGCTAAAATTATTACGCGTACGAAGAATAAATCACATATGGCTGTATAAAGAATATCTCACCCCTATACATACCTTTACCTATACCTGCCTATGCGTAAAGTATGTGAAGCTTTTCTTTGTATCTACATTTCCTTACAACTTATATACCGGTAATTTTCTTCGAAACAGAGCGCAATTAACGATGAAATTTGTTTTCAACTTACTATAAATACATATAAGTATATTTTCGAAATGAAGCCGAGCATATTACAACCTACTACTCATGCTTATGCTTACAAAGTACGTACTCAGGCAACATTGGTAAATTGAACGAAACAGCGAAGGAAACCTTTACAAAATATTATATCCTAGGTGGGTAGGTGGTAGGTGCAGGATAGGTATACGTATAAAAGTCTATATGTATTTTTATATCACGAAAATTTCTGTTCACAAATCTGTAGTTGATTTTGGTTGGTACTTCCTCCTCGGGGCATTCTGCGTCTTTTACAAACCTCGCAGAATAATTTCCGCCTTACAAAGTTCCAAGTAAAACGATTCTTTTATAGATTTACAGAAGAACTTTTAAAACGCGACAAGATTATTTCATTTTAACATCAGAAAATAGTGTTATAGATTGATGGATAAACTGCCACATATACAGGGTGTTCCGTCTTGATATCACCTCCTTCATACCACAAATAGAGCAATACAAGTTGAGCTCATGCAGCACGGGTTGCCTACCCAAAATATTGTAGGGGATTTGTCATGCTCAGTTGAATTTTTCATTTTCAAAAAATTTAGATTAATTTTCGAAAAATTTCAATTTAAAAACTAAAATTGGTAGAGATATTTTCAACTAAATTTTTTACATGTACTTATATTGTCACAGTTTGAAGAAACCCCTTCATTTCTACTCTGAATTGTTTATCACAGTTCTTCACTCATATTCCTTGCCTAGTGAGGCAATCATTTTGCTCTCCTTGCGTTTACTTTCAAAATCCCTCCTCCCCCCAGCAACGCTCGGAGTTACCACTCCAACCACTGAGATGGAGATGTACTTCTGATCACTTTAAAATTTTTAATGAGATGCTCATAACAGCTTTTTCAAAAGTTATTCACAAAAAACTAAAAACCTTACAAGTTCTATATGAGTTTTTTTTTTGTATTTATCTTGACATATTTTACGAAACACTTCATCCCTTCTCCTGATTTTAATACCACACTTACTCGAGAGTATGTAAGGTGTTTTGGAGCAATCGATTTTTTGGCTATGTACACGATTATACAAGTAAGTCTCATAATTTGACCTATAACTCGTATTGGGGAAAGGTAAAGAGGCTGAGATATACTGATATGAAATTTTTAGGAACATTAAACTCTTATTTTTCAGAAAACCGTTATAAATAGAAGATTGGAGTTTAAACCACGAAAGAGATAATTTTACGCAGGATGCGAAGATGAGGTCGTTTGTCTTGATAGGTTGATGGCTGGGTACATAATGATCGAAATAATGAAAATAAAAACGGGTTGTAAAAAATATAATTTTTATAGTTCTGATCAAAATATCGAAAATTTATTCTCATAACCCATCGTTTTCATTAGTGTCAATGAATGAATAAAATTCCATCTTTTCAAAGACAAAACATGTTTATACATTCTGATGAGAAATTATTATTTTGAACACTTCAGAAGATTACCAACTATTTTAGATATTCGTACCTTATTACGCATTCATATTTTGCCAAAAATAAAAAATTTCCATGGTAATTTCGATATTTTTAAAAGCTTTAAATGATCATAACTTCATATCTCAAAGAGATAGAGGGATAAGACTGCCACCATTGTTGACAATACTGGTCTTTGTTTATTCGACGACAGTAATAATAATAAGTTATGAGAATAAATTTTTGATATTTTTGACAAAAACTATTAAAATAGTACATTTTGGAATACCTTTCTTTAATTATTTTGATTATTATTCGCTCAAACATCAACCTGTCAAGCCAAACAATCACATTATCACTTTCTACATAAAATTATCTCTTTTTTGGTTTAAACCTCAGCACTATATCTATAACGATTGTTCCAAAAAATATAGTTGAATGAGCTGAAAAATTTTCATACCAGTATATCTCAACCCCTTCAATCCGAAGGCCAGTCAAACATGTATACACAGATTCGATATATACCTTCGCATCGAGACGGGACACCCAGTATACTGTTCCTTCTACAAACGATAATGGATCTAAACGTATGTTCTTCAATGTATCGACTCTAAATCTTCTCCTAACATCGTTGTCATCTCGTTTCCTTTTTTTTATAGACCATCTTCTTAGGGGTTATTTTTTTTTTGGAGAGCTCTAGAATCGTTCATCTTTAGTAATTTTTTCCCATCGTCATACGGTCACGGTGTAGTTTTCTTCCTCACTCTTTCTCTTTTTCCATACTACATGGTACATAGTACGTGTATATGTATTATATGCCAATATATTACGAAATCTTCCGGCTGTAAATGAAAATGTGTGATAATCTTTTAATACGCATCGTCGGTACCGGCGATAAATTTCCAAAGGCTCATATACATTGTACATATATCCAGAAAGCACGCTAGATAGAGTGCAAACGAGGGGGAGGTAGAGAGGCTTGATTAAAAACAGCTCTCTATATACTATTGAAATGTGTGTGTTTACCGTTAAGTAGGACGGATTTACTCGCTTATCGAATATATACTGCGATAGGTTTGCAATACGTGCAGCAAAATGCGATATGTGTACGGTGGGAATATTTGATTTTTTCCCCAGGACTCTCCCGTCTTCCCTCTTACCTCTCTTACACTCTCTTTTGATCCTGGCTACCTTCGAATTACCCACACATTACACACAGTACGTATACACGTATAGTATATCGTATTTGGTAGGCTCGTTATATACGGTATATTGGATTTTAGAGGGCATCTTTATTCATAAGGTGATAGGTAACATGCACCTACCTACCTGTAACGATCCTACATACAATACGGTACCTAAATCGACTATATGCAATACAGCAACCTTGACGGATTTATTTTATAATGCTTACTTATATATTTTAAATTCCAATACCGTCATGAATATTTATTCCAATTTCGAATATAGGTACTCGCACATATACATACCTTTACCTATATAAGTACGGGTTAAGTATACCTAGCAATACTTTTATCGCTAACGTATCTACGGAGAAAATTATACCCACGTAATATAGTGAATTTTTAACCCAGCCTATTGTTGACTATCGAGTCTGCTTTTTTAACAATGTCCGAAGAAAAGCGAAGAAATATGCACAATAAACGTTCGTCGAACTCTCGAACATAAAAAATGGCGCTGCGGTGTTTCGACGACCGATTACATTTCACGTAGTGTATGAAAAAAAAAAAAAACTACCTGCAGCAAAAAAATTACCTAGACATATGGCCATGCCCATCTCGCATACTGAACAGCAACCTCAGCTCGTTTCTTCGACGCGACGCTTCTCCTTTTAAGTGCATGCATATTTCTCTCACACACTTTTTTTTTGCGAGTAGGACTTAGCTACCTATCTGCCCTTGTCGTATCCAGAGCGCAATATGTATACATGACTGGTATCATGAATGCGAAAAATAAAATTTTTCAAATTTCAAAATTTTTTTTCTTCCCTGAATGAAATTTTTTGCACGCAAATATTCGTACCAACGAAATGGTAGTATTATATTTCGCATGGAATTTGGAAGATTTAATATAGGAGTATCACGATGAAATCCACTTGCAAATTTTAAAAAGAAATATAAAAAAATTTTAGGCTACAGTGGGTAGATTCTGCTCTTTTTTGGTAAATCTGCAAGTGGTAGGCGATCTCAATAGGTACAGTAAAATTGAGGAAAAATGTGATAAAATTGTGAACCAGCTGATTGGATTTTTTTTACATACAAAGGTGAAAATTTTCTAGAATACTAAGAAAAGGAGCACTCTACACGCTCTACAATGTTTTTCCTTTATTAGTAGTAGACTACAGGAGTACAAGTGAATATTGGACCGAGTAGCTGAGCTTCGCCGAAAAGTACATTTAAGACCCCCACTAAATCTACGCGCCAAATTTTAATCTCTTAGCTTAATTTGAAAGGGAGATACGCGCAGAACAAAATCGAAAAATGAGAAAAATTTATCAAAAAATAACTTTTTTAGGATGGTGCGAGGAGAGGCGAAAGTACTATGAAATTGAAGAGCCGAAACATGTAAAAAGCTGATCTGAAATAACAAGCTTAATATAATTACAAACCAAATTTTCACTTCTTAGCATAATTTAGAGAGGAGATATACGTGGATACTCGTTTTTTCACAGTCAAAAGGAGAGAATTTTAATTTCTCATCTTCTAATTGACACAGGAGGCTAATTTTTGGATATGTTAGGCAACTTTTGGTTGCGGTCTTTGAAGACCACTAAGAGAATTTTTGGCCACGACAGATATTTATCCTAAATATGTGGTTTTTTAATGGATTTTTCTAATTTTTAAAGTTTGTTCCTCGTATAACTCTCTCCAAAATTATCATCGAATTTTGACACTAGATGCCCTCACTCATATATATATATACATCAAATTTCCCGTCAATTGAAGCTTACACCCCAAATTTGACAAATTTTGATGGGTACCGAACCAAGTAAATTATTTTTAGTTTTGGGTGTCAGAGGACGGAGAACTGGAAGACATTGGCGGTGAGCCTCCCTGTGCAGCGTAACCCCTCCCCTCGCCATTATTTTCAAGAAAATTTATGAGGGTCATTTTCTGAAAACGAGACGTTAATTTTTTTTCAGAAATGAAAGTACTGCGTTTAGACCCCCCCCCCCCCCCCCTTTGACTAATCACTCACCCATGAGATGGAGAGAAAAAATAAATATTTGATATGGCCAAAAATGGTCTCAGTGGTCTCCTGGTACTCCAAAACGGATTTAATTGATACTCCACACTCCATCCACCAAACTTCAATAGTTCGCAAAACAGTCTGATTTTCATTGATAAGACAAGATAACCTGGAAAATCATGTTAAAAAAGGACATCAAACATATTTTAATTCAAAATAGCAATTTGCACGAATTTTCTTCATTAAAATTCTGCTCCCATCTACTTTTCTAAAAGATCTGAATAATTCCAGAGTTCTTTACGAGTTTCGCCAAAACAAGGAAGTTGATGTTGAAAATAGAAAACGTCCCCCTCTCTCTCCCTCTCCCAATCAGCCCATAAATGATTGTGGGACATATATACAATTTCTAGACCATTGAGTGTAAAGTTTCAGTTTTGTCCCATTATAACAAATTTTCCATTACTATTCAAATAATGTCAATTTTAAGTTTTTTTTTCCAATGAAATGGGCAAATGGACTTGATTATGTAGGTGTTTTCAAAATTGGTACCGTTTTTAAACGTAGTAATTTCGTTTTGTTGTACGTTCACCAGTGACGTAGCCAAGAAGGAAGGAAGAGTATCAGGGAGGGAGGGGTGGCTCTCCGAGTTGAAAAGGTTGAAAACTGTTACTAGATTTGAGCCCGAACACTTGAAAACCTTTATTTTTCGCCACAAAACATTCGGAAATCCTCTTCTGGATGGTTAAAAACTTGTATTCCCATTTTCTTTACTTTTGAAAGTAAAAAATCGAAAAAAACTGACTTCGAAATTTCATGAGTCACCCTCATCACTGCGCAAAAAAGAAACCTATCCCGGAGTGATTCTTGACTACTCCAATGATCTACTTATAAACCAGTCGAGGGAGAAAACGGTCAAAAATGAACTCGAGAGAACTAAAGACGAATGCAATATCCTACGCATATTTTCAGGCGAAAGAAGGAGATGAAGAATCGTCCCCATACAATCCGTTTTTTTTTTATTTTTAACATTTTAGAATATCCTAACGAAATTCTCAAAATTTAGTCCACCCTGTTACCTTCATGTTCGTGAAAAAAATTTTAATTTCAAACGTAACATTTTATTGGTCAACTGAGCAGGTATGATGGTTGTAATCTGATTCAAGTCATGACCAACAACAACCAATTACCAGAAGTTTAATTACGCTCAAATAAAACCTTACGAATAAAGAAATTTCATAAAAATAAATAATTGAAGCGGCGAAATATAATTTAATTTCCGAGATGCCATTCGTACCAGCGTTAGTATGTACTGAAAAATGAAATAAACACGAAGTCATGGACAAAAGAGGAAAAATTTTATTACCATATAATTTTTTATTCTACATGCGTAGTATGTACTTGGTAAATTTTATTACGCGCTGTTCCGTTACTTTTTGGAAATAGCAATTTTTTCGTAACACTAATTTTTTCCATTTCCAAGAATTATACGAGACTTTTTCAACAAAAAATTGCATTTTACACTCTCCTGAACTGCTGCTTCTTTGAATTATCCAGTCGGACAATTTTTTATACAACATTTTGTTATTTCGTCTTTTTATGAGGAAAAAGTACGCCTGTGTATAAAATTTGGTATGTTATTACAAGATAGATAACTTAGAAAAAAAAAGAAAAAAATCTTTCAGTCTGATTTAGGTGGTATTTTGAAGATACGTGGAATTTTACACATACTCAAGAACCTGTACCTATCGAGAGCTGTGAGGAACCATAATAAAATAAATTGTTTGGAGGATCTTCAAAAGGTACATATACCAAAAATAAATGTCAAATTAGAGCCTCATACATTAACTCTTGTTGACCCTAGACATCTAGACTGTAACCAATGTTTTCCAAGGTTAAAAAAATAAAATATACCTTCTTTTTTTTTCTCCTTCAAACGCTTTAGCTGGCAAAGAAAAAAAGAAAGAAAAAAAAGGGATCATTGCTGCTAAAAAATGACCTCATTACGTTCCATCCCTTCAGTCCACACATTTCTTGAACTAATCAAAGTAAGTACGTAGGTAGTACGTATAAGGACAAGGTACAGCATAAAATAAACCTACTCTGTACGCTTTACGCGTTACCACTTCACGGACCAATTTACACATACACACACCGTCATCGTCGTGATCTTCGAGGTACAAAAAGCTCGACGAATTTACGCTTTATCAACCACTCAGTGATTTTTTTCACGCTTGAAATTACTGAGAAAAAAAATACTGCACCACAATGTAACGCTTCATTGCTTTTCCACCGGCGCGCGGCGTGGCGATTCCGATAGAATTTTTGAGCGAGCGAAAAAACCAACGTCGTTGTTGTCGAGAAAAAAAAAAGGAGAAAAAAATTTACAAAAGAATTTCTTGATTATTGTCGGTAAATTGATTTCGTGGTACCGTTCCACCTACCACAACCAGTAGCTCAACTCGAAAAATTTTCTCTTCGCGAGATTTTTTTTCTTAAAGACCGCAAGGATAGCGGTACAGCAGCATCACGTTCCTAAACCGGATCTGTTTTACATAATAAAATCAACGCTAGCGCAGAATCAAACTTGCACAAAACGTAATTACTCGTATTTACAACAAAATAATTACTCGGTATGCGAATAAGCGACGTTATGGCGAGGGAAAAAAAAGTCCTCTCAAGAATCCCAAATGTATTTAATGTGGCTACGACGACACAAACGATGGATGGCGGCTGAAACGCCACTTAAGAGCCTATTTAGTCGCAGCAGACCATATCTGTAGCGTGCTTCTCCGATGTAAATAATAAATAACGTCGCTAATTCGTATCACCGACAATATAATTTGATTTTAGACCGCTAGTTTGCGTCTTGAAATAGCTTAATATTTTGAAGCGAACCGAAAATACATAGTATACGTTGTAAGCAGATTAATAATGCTATTTTAGCTCGGAAATTTTCGTTTTCGTCGCCAACGTTGTCGTTCTCGTTTTACGTGTCGACTAAGAAGAAAAAAAAAATGAAATTTATCACGCTTTAATCGACTTTTCACTTACTCTTTTATATTTGCAAATTTCCATTCTAGTAGAATTTCATCATCAGTTTGCAACTTTATCATACCGAAAATGACAATCATCAACATAATCGTGAAAGATCGTTGTTACGTTTAAGAATGGCATGAATTAGGCCTTCATTGAGAGTTTAAAACTATCTAATTGAAGATGACTTCAAAGACTTAAAAAATGCACAGTAAAAAGAGTGGGCCGAATTATACTTTTTTTGTAAATATACATGCGACGAATTCACAATAGTAGCAAAATAACCGTAAAAAAGGATGTGGTAAAAATGTCAGCCCCTCAACTCAATTTTTTCAACTTGCAAAACTCACTTAAGTTCAAAAATTTTCAAAAATTGAAAAAAATTGATTTTTTTTTTTAAATTAAAAAAAATGAAATTATTATACTTATTTTGATCCAAAATAACTACTGGTGGCAATTTGTTATCCTTTATAAACTTTTAAATCCATAATTTAAAAATAGATTTAAGTCTTCTTTCTATAAATAAAGAATTTTATTCTTTAATAAATTTACAATTAATCATTAATTAATTAATTTATTTATTAGAATTAACTAATTAATTAATTACCAAAAAATTAATTTCATAAAATAAAATGCCTGATTAAAGGATTACTTTGATAAATAAAATATACAGGTTATTTCGTCTCAATAGTACCCCCTTCATACCACAAGTAGAGCAAAACAAGTTGGACCCATGTAGCATGGGTTGCCTATCCAAAACACTGCACAGGCTGTGCTACAGGCATTTGAATTTTTTATTTTCAAAAAATTCAAAGCAATTTTTAAAAAATTCCAATTTAAGAACTAAAAATGGTAGAAATGTCCGGTTTACACCAAAATGTGACAAATACAATATAGTATTTCTGGTAAAAAAATTAGGGGCAGAGATGGTATGGTTCGTTCAATACGACGAATTTAATGTAAAAAAATGATTGAAAACCGCCGCATGGAGATTTTCAAAAAAAGCAAAATTCGGCACATCCTACTGTTGACTTCTATTCTACTCCCTACTCCATGATATCTAATTTGAGAAAAATGAAAAAAAAGTACAAAAAACTGATCAAGAATTACGGAAAATTGTTGAAAAATATGTAAAAATTGAAGTATACGGAAAAAAATGAATATAAAGTGGTGAAAATTGATCGAAAATTAATAAAAAAACATTAAGAATAAGCTGAAAATTAACCTAAAACATGAAAAAAAAATTTTAAAATCATCAAAAATTGGGTAAAAAATTTATAAATTTTGTGTTCATGGTCTACGTTTTCCTACATATTTCTGCCAATATCTTATCCAATTCTCGATTATTTTCAACGATTTTTTTCATTTTTATACAATTTTCTCTGTTTTCCTACATTTTTTCGCAATTTTTGATGAATAAACATTAAAACATTATATAAGTTTTTTCGAATGATTAAAACAATCAAATAAGAATGGCCCATTCGATCAAGTTGGCACGGAGCCCTCAAATTGCTCAACACGTCCATGAGTGAGTTAATATTTATTCAAATTTTTTGAACCCTAAGCATGAGTTTGAAACGGAATTTTAAAACCTTGAATGGGCCTAGTAAAGCACCGTTTTCGAACTGGCAAATGGAAAAACTTTCACTAGTATTTTACGCTCGCCAGAATTTTTTCAAATTCTTTAAAGTGATGACTTTTTCTGTAACTTTTGAAAATCATCTCATTCGGTCAGAAGTTGACGTTTGACTCAGGAAAAACAATGGTTAACAGGAGTTATCAACTACTGGCAAGTAGCTTTAGGTTGATTTGGAATTTTTTCCAGAGGCAGATGATTTAGTGTGGGAGGGGGGTGTTAACAACACAGGGAATGGATGGGATGTACATTCGAGTAGAATATATAATTTTTCGGAATTTTTTGATCATTACATGCGACGTAGTTAACAAAATCGTAAGAAAATTTCTTCTCACCCATCAACTACTGGCAAATTACCTATTATTTATATGAAATTTGATTAATTTCTAAAAGCCAATAAATACAATCAATCAAGGACTGAGTTATTCAAAAGACACTTCTCCAACTATCTATCACTCGAGATTAAAAGTCTTCGAATAGTTCAACTCCAATTAAGGGTTTTTCAAAAATTGAAAGTGATAGTAAAAAAAAGTTGCAAAATAGCATCAATTGCGCGTGGTAAAAATTCGGTATCTCTGACTAGACTCTTGGCTCTTTCTTAAATTTGTTTAAAATTTGGAAGTGTACATAAAAAATCGAAAAAAAAAATTCATTAGCAACTTCTGTATACAAATTGAAAAAAATTCGTACATAATCAAAGGCAAAAAATATTCTCGTATATTACGTCCTGTCATCGGGAACGATAAAATTTCGTATTTTTACCTTATTGTTTAAAAAAAATTCAAAATAAATAATTTCCCCCATTTTTAGACACGATCTTGTACCCTTTAATATGGAAAAAATTACAATAACCTGTTTTTTGTCTGAGGTTATTCACTATGACACATTAATACCAAATAAATTCATCTTTATTTCATCTTTCACGTAAATTTTGAAATTTTAAACCGATTCGGTAAGATTTAAAAGTTAAGTACTTGACGTCATTTCGCAACATTTTTTCACCCCCCCCCCCCTCCTAACAACTTCGACGACGAAAAAAAAAACTAAAATTGAAACGCCCCAGCGTATACTAAATTCTTGGTAAAACGTTGCATTATCGCCTTCGCTTCGTCATTTATTCAACATTTCGCTCATCTCTAAGATATGCTTATGTCCAAATAAAAGAAGTAAAGAACCCTTTTTTACACTTGAAATATGATTTGAATTACCTACTCGGTTGAACTTTAGCCATTTTTGAGATACTGGTCGCCCCTAGGTCATCATTAAAAATTGCTATAAATGTTTTAAAAAAATTCATACCAACAACAAACGCAACTTGGACTAGATTGTAAGCATAAAAAAACAACACGAAATGGGATTTTTTAACGCTATTCATGTACAACAACATTAACTGCGAGAACCACGCCCTGGTTCGCGAAAATTCCACCAGCACCGCTGGGTAATTTCAGTTTGAACAACGTTAATTAAATCTCTTTTTGTTTAAGCGTTCTTTTGTTACCCTTTCAAGAACTTGGGTCGTACCACGGCGCACAAAAATATTCGTCGAGCTGTTTAATAAAGATTTCTTTCAGCGAAATTAAGTGAGAGGAAAATTGCATACGTTTTGGGTGGTTTATTTTCATTTTTTTTTTTTTTTTCAGCTTCACTCTTTGTAAATGATTGGAACTCTGTAAACCACACACAAACGTATCAAAATCCATAGCTAGGTATAGGCTTACGTACCTAGTGCCCTAGGTAGGTGGTCAATAATTTCCATCTTTTGTGTTTTGTAGGTGTATGTACGAGTCTGTTGAAGTCAACGCAATTTCTTCGATTTATTTTTCTTATATCTTTTCAGTGTTTATTTTCCTTCTACTAAATTAATTACCCATAAGCCAGAATCGTATATGTACAACTAGGGCTACCAAAGTTTTCTTTGGCAATCTTTCCTCGGCGATTCGGCCAGTTTTCTCTTTCTTTTCCTACGTTCTACTTTTGCTGTACGAATTGCGGTAGTTCAGGTACAAGATAGATTGTCTTTCTTAGTCGTAGTGGTAGTACAAGGCGTAAATTAACGCAATCGTGGTTCGGTGGCGGTATGAATTTTAATTTATCGATGACATTTAGTGCGTTCCGCCGCGAATTGCTTTAGCCAGGGCGGCTCAATTTTTGAAATGTCATTTACACGCTATCTTGTTTACCTGTATTCATACCAACGACCTTGATTCGTGACGCAGCTACCGTAGTCGGTATTGCTGGTGTAAATTAATTTCACTTTCTTTCTCTCTTTTTCATTCTTGACAGCGCAGCGTGGCTTGCTGGCGTGGCGATGAATTGAAGGCGACTTTTTACAACGATCGTGTGATAAACACCATCTATCGAAATGAGTACTACAATGCTTGTTCGCTTATTGTCGCTGTGCTATGTAGGTATTGTAGAGGGATCGATGGTCAATGATTTATTTTCACGCGCTATAGGTACAAGTAGTAGGGCCTACGCGTAACTTTCGCAGTGGTTGTTTTTCTTCTTTGTGTTTCAATAACATTTTCAGGTCAGCCTCGAGTATTTTTAATCGTTTTTTTCGTCGTCGACTAAAATAAATGATATTTGAATATTCGTCAACAGACGATATTATTAAAACGATAATAATACTTATCAAAGGTCATAATATTTACGATACTACACGTAAATAGGCAATCATGACCATTAGTTTAACACCTGTGCAATAATTTTCTTGCGAAATTCAAATTGAACGCTTTCATTTGTTACTGGTAAAATTCTAAAAGCAAGTTGATGAGTGTTAGAACTGAGAGTTAATTTTGCAATAAATAGATAACCCCTTGCCCCCACCACCACAAGGTACATCAAAAACCACCACCAAATCTACTCGTCAAATTTCAGTTATGCAGCTTAATACAGAGGAGAGAACAGGGCAGATATATGAAGGATATTTTAACACAGAAAAACCACTTGAAAATCTACAATTTGTAAGCTGAGGGGGATAGGGTGATGCAAAATAGGCCTGAAAAGTTGAAAACCTCACCAAAGGCACACTTGGAATACCAACAAAATTAACATGTAAAATTTCAGTTCTCTATCTCAACTCGGAAGAGCGTGATGCAACGGACTACATTTTTCAAGTATGAAAAATTATTTGAAAAAAAAGCACCGCAAACTGTTCAGTGCAAAAAGAGAGGAGTCGAAGGGAAAGTTCAATGGCGATAAGAATTCAACACCATCAAAAGAACCATTTAGGACCTATACTAAATCTACATATTGAATTTCAACTTCCTAGCCCGATTTGAGGGAAGATACGCGAAGAACGCACTCAAAAAAATAAAAAAACTCTACCAAAAAACAACTTTTTCGATGTTTTGAGGTAGTGCAATAAGGCTAAAGAGTCAACCCCCCCCCCAGCAAATCTACATATCAAATTTCAACTTTAGCTCAATTTGGAAGGAAGAAAGGAGAGAAAAGCTCAATTTCAAGGTTGAATAGGGGAAACCCGTCATGTCTCCCCTCCTAATTGACCTAAGAGACCGTTTTTTGGATATGTTTTACAACTTAGCATTGTTTATCAATTGGCTCAAAAAGAAACAATTTTTGCGATTACAATTTTTCAGTATCCACTCCCCAAAATTTGAGCGAAATTGAAATCCCCACTCCATAATATAAGATGGTCCGGCGATCGAAGCCCATTTCCCAAATTTGAATCATTTTGGCCTGTATCTAGCTGAGAAAATAATCTTCTAGCTTCGGGGGGGGGGGGTGAATAGAAAAATAAAAATAGATATCTGACACTGTCAAAAGTGGTCATACAGTAATAGTGTTTTAAGGACACCAAAACAGATTTTGTTGATATTACCTCCTCACCTGCCATAGGTTAATCGACCGTAATAGTCTGGTTTTCATTAACAATATGACCGAAAATCAGGGTAAAAAAAGGAAGAAACCCCTTAGGAGGTTGAACTTAAGAGATGTTGAATGTAGATACATCACATACAAGGTGTTCCATCTCAATAGTAACCCCTTTCAACGGGAACTATGCAACATATACCTAATCTATGTAAGTATATTTGTCTGGCTCCACGATTGTAGGGGTACAGATATACTCGTTCGAAAATTTTGGTCGCAACCCTCCTCCCCTCCCCGATTTTTAGCAATAGCGATGCCACTGCGATTATCTTCATATATTTTGGTTGGACCATCGTTTTTAATTCCCAAGAAATTCACTAATTCGCGAACCATATCACCATCTCTGGTTGCTTCACAGAATGCAAAATATTCACCAGGCGTGGTACTCAAAGCTACTCTCGGCTCCCTTCGTGAAATCCATAAAATGGGGTGTTTATTGAAGTTTTTTATCAAAATTCCACTTGTAGAGTGTGTCTGTAGATCATTTGTGGCAAAACTCGCATCAGCGTAACATATTAGTGGAATACTTCGATGCACATTCTTTGTAAAAACAAGCTTGTGATCCAGAGTACCTTTTATGTATCTTAAAACTCACTTGAGCATTTTCCATAATGTGATACTCGGTTTAGACAGAAAACGACTCAATAAGCTGATAGTATAACATAGATCAGGTCGCGTACAAAGCATGGCATACTTGAGATTATCAATTAAACTGCGACATAATTTTTCATAACTTGGATTTAATGGAGCCTTTCCTAACACTTCCAGATCAACTTTAATCGCAATAGGTGTACTGATTGGATTACAGTCATTCATATGGGCAAAAAATTGAAATTTTTGATGAAATCATAACGCTCACGAGCCATCTTACTATCGTTTCTAATTTTCATACAAGAAATACCACGTCATAATACGTTACACTTTAGCGCAACCGGGATATTTTTGGCATTTTTGAATAAAGTAAGAAACTTATGAAAACGACCACGGATTATTAGAAAAATAGAAATTTAAACTGGTGAATGTTTGCTCCTGCAATGATTAGGATAGGCAAAACATTACACATGAGTGCAATTTGAGTTGCTCTGTTTGTGGTACAATGGTAGTAATATCAAAAGGTAACACCCTGTATGAAGTAGATTTTCACTTTTACATTAGTCTTATTCAGGGCATTTTTCATGGGGGCATGCAAGGGCACATAGTGCCTCCAAAAAAAATTTCAAAAATATCAAAAAATTGCCAAAAAAAGACTTTGAAAAAAAATGAAAAATAATCAATTCCGATAACATTTACAATACTTTTTGTATTTTTTTTAACAGACACAGTGGCAAGGGGTGAGGAGGGGGTACAAAAAATTACGGATTTACAACTGTCGAGAATTAGCGGTCCCAAAAAAAGTGACAAAAAAAGGTCTGGCCTTATGTGTGTTATGCTACGTGATGATGTAAGTAACAAGGTAGGTTGTTCTTCCAAGGTTTACATACTATGATGGTTCCTTTCTTTTTATCTCTGATCTCGTATTTTTTGATGTTACGCAGGATATTTTTTTTCCCCAAAATTAATAATGTAGCATGTTTCGTTAAAATAAAAGTTACGCAGTTCAGAATATTGATACATCATGTTGTGCAGTTGCAATTTTTTTTACATAGTAAACAACATAAAAACTAGGCATAGTTTTTTGGCACATTTCAGGGGAAAAAATGGCAAAATTTTAGCATAATTCTTTGGCTTTTAAAACACTTGAATACATCAGGGAGAAAAATTTATCACCGATAACACTGTTTAAATTTTATGCCTTCCAATTGCAGTTTCTCACCAAAGTATACCTTGATCTTCACATAAAACCGGCCCAAAAAAAAAACTCGTATCTCATCAACATTCCTCTTCATATCAGACCACTTCGAATGCTCTTTATTGTCGCATATCCATAACCATGTGATTGTGGTACAAAATACTCGTGTTATTCGTGAATGCTTAAACAGCAACGTATACTTATAACCCTAGAGCGTTATATCTTCTCTATATTAATCTCGGGGCATACTAAACGAAACGTAATTAAAACCTCTTTACAAACTGCTCATAAACGCAACAAAAAGAGGAAAAAAAATCTAGGAGAAAAAAGGATGAGAAGAAGGAGAGTCATGTGCACACAATTGAAAAGTCGTTTCAAGTACCGACATACTCGTGTGTTGCACAACCGCTCTCCAACGCTTCGCTCAAGAAATTTATATAATACGTACACACATATGCATGTGCTTGGAACGCGCTCAAATATAAATTGAGTATTTTTTTTTTTCATTATTAAACTTTAGCTCAGTGAAAAGAACATAACTCGAGTGTAAAAATTACAATATACATTTTCTAGTCGTCGTCGTCGTCGTCGCCATCATCATCATGATGGTGAAAAAGAAGGGGCGAGAGTGGGATCGCACGGGAGCAGAGACTAGGATGGAAGTGACTCCGACATCGTCGTGTAAAACTCTTTAAGAAATTATTACAGGCGTACAATAAGCATACAACGAATACGAGATTTTCGAAATGATGTGAAAGAATGCAAACTATGCACAGTATTCTGTTCCTTTTCAGTGAATTATAAAGTTTTCAACTACAAGGAAAATATTTCATTTTGAATTAAACATTAACGCTCTTTACAAAGTCGAGTGAAAATTTTATTTTTTAATTTTACTATATGCTGCGCTATATACACATCGAATAAGTTTTTACCCTCTTTTATAATTTGCCATTTGTGTCCTTTTATGTGTAAGTTATGAAGAAAAAAAAATCGCACGCGCAAGCGCCAGTCGTACGTTCTTTTTCTCTCTTCGGTAGGTAAAAAGTACAGGGGAAAAAAAACTGTATCGTAATTTCACTCGAGATGGCGAATTTAAAAAGCGAATGAAAAAAAAAAACCTTTTAACACGGTACTTACCACCAATTACACGGCACGTTAACATTACATCGTCTCCTTCATCGTGCGGTCCTACAGTTTTATTCAGCTGCCTTCCAAAGCGATCGTATAACGTTGGTTTTTCCGGAGGAACTGCACATATCGAGAAAGAAAGAAAAAAAAAACACGAATAAATTAATTTCCATCTTTGCTGATTAAAAAGCAAGAAAAAAAGCAAAAAATAAATAGAAGAACAAAGGTGAAATACATTTAGCGTCACATCAATTCACCAAAGTTCGCTATCGGTTAATTAAAGAATGTTCCAAGAGTCATCGTCGATGCAAAATGGTTTCGCTTCGAGTTAAGCATATCTCACTTCTTTTTTTTTCTTCCCTCGTGACACGACGATGACGTTATTAAATTAGCAATGAGATATGACGCTATACATATCATTTTCTTTCAATTAAAGTGTAATAAATACGCTCTCTTGAACGTTTACATTTACATAAAAAAATACATGCAAGTAAAAATAGAAAATATATAAAAAAAATAGTGGGCGCGATTCCGGTCTATTATTTTTGTATAGCACTTCGATATGGTACTTTTTAGATAAAACCCGTAAATAAGGACGTATTTTTCCACATCTATTCTAATAAAACAATTAAACGAGTCTATCGAGACTTTTAGTATAACCCGAACGGATACCAGCCACATTCCGGATGGAAATGGAAATGTTCCTGAAGCTGTTTCAAATTAAAAACACTCGCGTTTATCTAGATCACGCTTGCAACTTCTACCCCTTAATAGGACTATTTTGAAAAAAATTATGTTTATCGTGAAAAAAAAAATGGCTACTAATTATTGCTTTCATCTTCCACCTTCGTAAACGTCGATATTTACCCTGGGTATACGAAGCGCCAAACAAAAAGAAAGGGAGAGACGAAATTAAACCAAAAAAGACACAATAGGGGATCGTTTTGAATTTAATTCGAGCACGTTATCAAAATAAAGAGGGTGAGGGCGGAATTGAATTACAGATAAATGCTTATTTTTTTTATACCTACATACAGGGTGTTCCGAAAATACACCTGTTTTGTCTGGATACATGTTGATAGGCAACCGGCATTACATTCGTAGCATACGTGTTGCGTAACTGATTTTGTCGTATGGAATGGAATTTTTCATTATTTTTCACTACATACAGGGTGTTTCAGGGTAGGAGTAGTGAATTTCAGCCAAAGACTAGGCAACATATACCGAGTCCATGTAACTATGTTTGCCATGCCTCTGAGTCGCAGGGGCTGATCTACTCTAATTCAAACAATTTTTTTTACCGATTTCGTCTTGAGTTTTTCATTTGTTTGATTTTAGTCGGTATCGAGCTAAGCAAATGATTTTTGGTTTCGGCGGAAAAAATGAAAATAAATATTAAACATATCCAAAAATGGTCGTAATGGTCTTCTAGGACTCCAAAACGGAGTTTTTTATCCCTCCCCTCCCTCCCTCATTCGCTGTATATCGCTCGCAATAGCCTGGTTTTCATTGGTAATACTATATAGAAAATCATGAAAAAATGGTAACCATCCGCTTTCAAGGTCGTAGATTCAAAATTGTCGACGTGGGAGGTGGACCAGGGAGACGGAAATTTTCCAAAATTTAGACCTGTCGTCGTGTAATATATCAAAGTATAGGTTTTCGAGGTCGTAGATTTCAAATTTCACGGTGAAAAAATTGTAAGAGTGCGGGTGGACGGAGAAGAGAAATTTTCTAAAATTTAGACCACCCATCGTGTGATAAATCAAAGTACAGGTCATTCGGAAAAGTAGTTTTGATATTTTTACAAAATTTTCAACATAAGTTGTTGTAGAAGTACAGTTTCGCCATTCATCACCGCGACCTTAAGTGGTTTCAATTATAGTTCCAAGTGTGTGGAATTCGAATATGTATTTAGTTTTTCAGCTGGAATCCGACTGCGTTCTACAAGAGCAACTTTCTTACAAAAATCTGTCGAAGTTCTCCAACTGGTATGTTTTTAACAAATGTTCAATTTCATTCAACTCTTACTCAAAATTTACCTATAGAGTGTGAATTCACCGACTCATTGTCTATTTAAGAATACTTATTCATTTAAAGAAGTATAGAAACGAAATAGGACTGCAGCGGTTGATTGTTCATATCGTAAGGTTTCATTATTGCAAAAAAAAAAAAATAGAACTTCAAGAAATTTTTGTAAGAAAATCGCTCGTGTAAAAAGGGAGTCGGATCCAGGATCCAGGCGAAAAAACGAAACACATATTGGGATTAAATAAGCTTTGATCTATAATTTAAATCACCTTACGGTAGCGGTGATATATTGAAAATTTTAGAAAAATATCAAAATCTTTGATCACTCACAATTAAAGTAGAACTCATCTAACACAAAAACCGAATACACCGTTAAATAGGACTTACATTTGCAAATATTTTGCAGTATTCCAAATTTTGAAAACCTGAATTAACATTGAATAAAACACTTTTTTCAAAATCGCGTATTCAAAATAAAACAAGCAGACTGCACGTCGTCAATGTTGGCTAGCAGGGGGAAAAGGAGCGTATATTACAAATTTGTTGGCTCGTTTTGGACTACACTGATCTTCAAGCAGACCTATGTTCATTGATGATGATTTTTTTTCACCTGAAAATGAGCGTTTTGAAGAGTCTCCTGGCCCACTGTACGATACGACGTACACCACCAGGCCACCATTTGCGTATTCCATTTTTAAGCAGACTTGATGATGAAAACTACCATCTTCCCAAAAATGATGCTGATAGTTGAAAAACACATAGCTCAATTTGTTGATCTAAAGCCAGAAAATTCTGCACAGTGTATTTTCGGCCCAAAGTCAACCACCTTGACCTGCTTGTTCAAAATCGAGGTACGTGTTTTTCCCTCCACCCAAAATATATTTCGGGAATAACAAATCGTCTGAATTTGAAACAACTCCGCACCATGGTACATTTTTTTTCTAACACGTAATTGGATCCTGCAATAAACACATTTCCTGCAGATAGGTCGAAACAACGCAACGGCTGCCAAAATCACAACCCTTTGATTATATTCCCAGTGTCTTGAAGTACCCACCCGTTATCATGGTATTATCACCCGGTATGGCATATCCTGAATTAAGGGTCAAGCCAAGCCACGCCACAGCATCCCTTCCGTGGTCATTACCGCACCGGAACGATCACAGATACGCCATATACATACAGTGTAGGTAGGTAGGTAGGTAGGTACTAGGTAGATGGTCGTTATCTCTATAAATGCATCCTATGTAATCCGGCTGTTTGAAACTATGCATTATAATCAACGGTGTACGCCTATATGTAATTAAGAAACAAATTACAGACGAAATCTACGTACATGTGTACACCAGGGCCAATAGTAGCCTCTAATTAGACGAATCCACATCCACATATTCAATTAACCCCCCTCCATTGTTGTGGTTTAGGTTAATACATCCGCGAACTGAATTTCGTTCTACGATTGTGTATAATTTTTTTTTTTTAACAACTCGCAGCTTTTTTTTTTGTGCGGTACGGTACCAAAGTTCGGCGTTACGATAGCATTGAAATAAAAATATAAACCGCAACGAAATAATTGCCCTGGAGCGAATATTGTCAATTTAACGCGCGACGCAATACGATATGTACCTAGCCTATCTACTAACCTACCAAGCTATACATCTATCTACGAAAAAGCAAAAAAAAAACTCGCACAATATTGAGAATATCGAACTGTATAATCGATACACCTTGCGGCCTTTAAGCATGCAAATACCTACATCGTCTCGCATTATCATCCAAACATGCAAATACCGACGAGGCGCAAACCTTTATCGAAAATGTTGTTATTTTCCATGTATCTATATATTTATACCTACGTATTGTAGTAATACCTACACGCAACATCGTATCGCATCTCAACGGTAATTTTATATTCGCTCATCTTATATCTATAAGTAAGTATATAGTGTGATTAATTCAAATCGTCTCATCCGGTATAATAATACTCGTATCGAATAAGAGTCTAGATATTTCTGTATCTATGGTAAACACCACCAGATAAATGCTGGTATAAGTACATTCGTGTAATTAGGGTAGCAACATAAGCACTCAGCGTCGTGACATTTCATTCCCTACTAACGATTCTCTGGTAATATTGTGATCGTCTAAACGTAGTCTCTCTCAACATTACATCATGGTAGAAGTACAAGGCTATGTAAAGGTAGGTAATTGAGACAATTTTTTACCGTGCCAAATATTTATCTCATTATTTTTTCTACCAAACTCAAAACTTATTTACTGACAAGGGAAGTACCCCAAGTGTTACACGCCAAATGAAAAAAATTTCTTACAGCTGTGCAGAGCATTCAAAATTACCCCCACAACCATAATTTCAGCCCCTAAGAAATATCGGGAGGGGGAGTTATGAGGGGTGGAATATCAAAAAATTGACGAATAACATTGCGAAATTAATGAAAAAAGGAAATAGCTCGAGTTCATACCGCGCTTAGGGGCTAATTTTTTCACCACGTACTACCCCCGATATGGGCCACCCAGAAGCGGGGTAGCCGCCTGGATCAGTGTGTAATCCCTCGAAGTGTATTTTTGGCCAAGTAAAATGTAACTAAAAAATAGAAAAAGTGATGGTGAAAAATACACCCCTGAGGTGTTACACGCAGATTTGGGCGACTACCCTACTTCTGGGTGGCTCATATCGAGGGCAGTACATGGTGAAAAAATTAGCCTCTAAGCGCAGTTTGAAGTCGAGTTATTTCACCATTTCTATTTTTCAATGCATTTTGGATGGGGAAATACACCCTCGAGGTGTTAC
The DNA here is from genome assembly GCA_900060175.1 of Ferrisia virgata. Taxonomy (NCBI): domain Eukaryota; kingdom Metazoa; phylum Arthropoda; class Insecta; order Hemiptera; family Pseudococcidae; genus Ferrisia; species Ferrisia virgata. Next base: position 47,675 of record FIZR01012290.1, read on the forward strand.
ACGCGGATCCAGACAACTACCCACCCCTGGGTGACCCATATCGAGGGTAGTATGTGGTGAAAAAACGAGCCCCTAAGAGCGGTATGAACTCGAGTTATTTCAGTTTTCATTAATTTCTCACTGTTATTTGTCAATATTTTGGTATTCCATCCTCATAACTCTCCCCCCGCCCCCACAAATGGATCTTGGAGGTTGAAATTTTGGTTGTGGGGATAATTTTCAATGTTCTGTACAGCTGTAAAAAAGTTTTACTTTTGGTGTGTAACTTTTGGGGTACTTTCCTTGTCAGCTCAATACCCAGCAAAATTGTAAAAATTCTGTTATGCTCAAATTTCAGGAGAAAGGGTGCTTAAAAGCCATAACTTCAAAAATTGTTCCTTTTTAAATCAACCGATAGGGAATCAAAAGCTGTCAAACATATACACAAATAAGCCACCTCAAAGGGTTTTCTTCATTTTTGACCATGAGAAGAAACCGTTCTGCCATCCAAATTGAAATCGGAAGTTTAAAATTTGTTAATCAGATTTATTTGGGGGTTTAGGTGTATCTTTTGCAGATTTAGACTTTTCAGTTCTATTACATCCCTTCATCATCATCATCATCTGTAGGTCTCAGTCACTTACGACCTTATTGCATCTAAAAGCGCACGGCATCTTTCATGATCCTGTGCCTGTGAAGCAGCTCTTACCACAGAGCTCATTCGTGCTTTGATGATGTCAGACCACCTGGTCGGAGATCTTCCTCTCCCTCTTTTTCCAAGGACCTTACCAAGGACAACGTCTTTTTCGAGATCTCCAACTTCTCTCCTGGTCAGATGACCGAAATACCCTAGAATGCGTCTCTCGCATAAAATACTTAACCTGACTGACTCCTGTATTACGTTGACGATTGAAATGTTGGTTGGTTGCGCTGTCCACGGTATCCTCAGCATCTTTCGCCAGACTCATATCTCAAGGGCGTCGATTCTTCTTTTATCATCCTCCTTTAATGTCCATGTTTCCGCGCCATATAGGAAAACAGAAAAAACAAGTGATTGTATACGTCTCTTCATTGTCTTTCTGGAGATTTTATTATTACATGTGACATTACGCAGTCTACTCATAGCTGATTTGCTCAGAGCGATTCGGCGCCGTATTTCTGCCGACAAGCCTCCATCTGCTTCGATGATAGAGCCTAAATATACAAAAGCGTTAACCTTTTCGTATTCGCTCAGGGCTGTAGAAACTGGAAGACACTTGGCCCGATCCACTACCATGACGCTTGTTTTCGATGCATCAATACGAAGTCCAAGTTTTTTGCTGGCTATCTTCACCAGGTTGACGAGCTCCGCCATTTCATCTTCATCCGCAGCAATCAAGGTGGTATCATATGCATATCGCAGATTAGAGATTTTTCTTCCTCCAATAGAAATACCATCAGTGCAATGTTCAAGAGCCTCGCGAAATACATGCTCACCATAGATGTTGAATAACTGCGGGGATGATATGCATCCTTGACACACCCCCTGCTCCGCTTAAAAAGCTTCAGATTCTCCACCATCATTGAGCTCATATAGGAACCCATTTCTCTTAGAACTTTTAAGAGCTTCTTCCAATTCACGCAGTCAAAGGCTTTGGCGTAATCTATGAAACAACCTCATTACAGGTATGTTGAACTCCCTGCACTTTTCGATGATTTGTCAGGCATTCATCATCTGTTCCCTTGTGCCTCTTCCCGGCATGAACCCGGCTTGTTCAGGTATAATTTGCCTATGTAGATACACCTTGATCCGGTTGTTTAGGATTTGTAACTTGACTTTGCTGCTGGGTGGAATTAGAGCAATTGTTCGATAATTAGAGCATAATCTTGCATCTCCTTTTTTATGGGCTCAAAAAATTAGTTTTTTGGGCGTTTTTTTCTATTTTTTGACTCTGTTTCAAGTATAACTCCCTTTCATATATCAAATTTTATTCGAAAAATTTTGCGATACGGGTCTTACGTGAGGAGATAAGGCGGTGGATCTTCGGGGGGAGGGTGGTCGGAGAAAATAGGCACTCAAGCTAAAATAATATGTTCTTTGGACGTCTAACAACAAAAATCAATCATAAAATTGCTTTTAACATTCCAATCGCACGGATTTCCTTTTGCGTCTATACAATACCATCCAACAAAAAGACACAAAAGGGTCGCTTCGTAACAAACTTTTTTATCACTTTGGGTCCTTCACTTTTAACAAAAGAAGATCGTCAAACATAAGTCATCCTTCGTACATAATAATTTTAACATTGTCGAACATTCAGGGCATTCCTTTAAACCACCTTTATCAATTCCTTCTTAAACATTCTCAGTATTCAAAAATACGTAGGTAGATACCTTTGATATTATCAAATACCTTAGGTAAGATGTGAAACCTTTGATCTTATCAAAGGTCATATTCCTCCGAGGAAATTCTTAGACTAAACGACTTACACGTTTTTCTCAACAGCAGACTTGATACAAGCATTACAAAACAACTACAGCATCTAGGCCACCTACTTCTTTCCACATCTACTTTTCACGTCCTTGAAACATTGTATTTGTATTTCATAATTTAAAGAAGCAAACAATTCGCAAACTTATATTTCCTTTAATATGAATAGCAAAAAGGTATTCCCAGATAAGAACAGCGAAATGAACTTGATTTCAGATTTTCAAAATTTTTACAAAACATCCTTCGGCTCCTCCAAAAAAAATTTACGGCTAAAAAAATTTCACCCATCAACTCACTCTCTTCAAATATCGGAAAATAACTGGGGGGAGGGGGGAATTCTGTGTTTAGGTATATTTGAGGAAAAATCATGATTTTTCTTTAAATATTTACAGGAATGATGGGTCTATAGATATGAGTTTTTCCAGAATTTTCCATCTCTTAGGTGACGAGCAATTGACAATGAAAAACTTCAAACTGCTGCAATTTTTAGAATATATATTTTTTTTTTGAAATTTGAGCCGTTCTCAAAAACTTAAAAAATACTCAAAAAGTCGTTTTTCTCAGAAATAATGACCAATGCACCAAAAATGAATAGCAATAAAGTTGTTCAGCGTAAAATTTTATATTAGATTTCGTCATCAAAATTTTGGCTGAAGAACATAATTACAGAATTGTGGACATGGGCGCGTGGGGTTAAAGGGTCAAAATGCGAACTAGAGGTTTGAACGAAAAATAAACGCCGGATTCGTATTCAGCGTGTGCGAATTAGTCGAAAAACACTCACATCCTAATTTTTTCACCCACTTTCGACGTAAGAAAAAATTGCAAATTTGTTCAAAAAGTCAATTTCAAGTAAGACGACAACTTCCATCAAACAACAATTTATAACGAGAGAGTTTTAAAATTTTGTATACTTACTACCTGTGTCGATATAAAATCGTAGGATAATCGCATCGAACTTTCTCCGACCAGTTTTGTGGGGCCTAGGAGCACCCCTCCCTCAAATTTGGGGCAGTACCTAGATTGGTGATGTTGGTGGCGTTTTCGCATAAATCGAACCCCCTGAATACGATAATAAAGTCAGATTCACTATTTGACCTTAGTTGATACCTCATTTTGGACATTGCTACAGGTGTAAAAATTTGATGATAGCTCTGCACTAAAACAAAGTTCATCGCAAAAGCTAGCTAACCATTAAACTTAGGTAAAAATATAATAAAAATCGACTCGAGTTGAGCTTACACCCTAATCGAAGCTTTCTATGAAACCATTCATCAGCACAACCGCAGCTCACTTCTTATATTATTAGGTGGGTAAAGCTAAGCACAGTAGACTATAATTTGATAACGAACATTACGATCGTATCGGAACGCACCTCGCACTCGCTTATAATAAGAGGACGAAAAATCCATCCATACCCGTTATACGTATAATATGAACTAATAGTATAAGCACATAGTCCACGTGTCGAAACGAAATCACGGAAAATTGAAATTATTTTCGACCGTATACGTACCTACGAGTTTGGGTATTCAAAACGATAATGGTGGAGAGGTACCTAAAGCTACCATAGCGTTCATATTTATCGAGCTGAAAACGTCGAATTATGTTTAATTTCCTCGTAAGCATAATATTCGCCTTGTATAATCACCAACGGTACCTGCAACGTGTTTTCATTCGTATCCTTATTGTATTTAAAGGTAAGTTAATGCGATAGATTTTTTTGGAAAAAAAAAACCTGACTTGGTAATTTAAGATGAGATAACGCACGCGTATCGAATCAAAAACATTTTTCGACTTCGTGTCATATTCAAAGATGATGATGAAAAGTTGAAATTAATTATTAATTTTACGTTTATTTTCGAAAATAAACACAACAGAAGCAATCAGATCATTCGAACAATAGCAGTTCATTGGAAATTCAATTCATTCAAAGAGTTAATAAAGCTCTTCTCGAATTAAAATTCCAACCCGGTATTATTAAAGGAAAAAAAAATTGGCAATTCTTTTCCACCTTACTACCGGAATATTCAAATAACAAACCTCGACCGAACGCCATCGTATCACGACGCAACGGAATCGTTTGGTAAAACGCAGCTCTTCTTCGAGATTAATTACATTTTTAATCTTAGAATGGCGGGAAAAAACAAACCCTTTCACAGTACACTATATATTTCGCTCATTCCGGTCTCTCTTTTTTTTCCCCATTCTCTCTCGCTCCGCTCTATATTCCGCTTCCTAACTGGCGAAGTCCACATCACAATGATATCGCAACCGCTGTAAAAAATTTCTCCGTCGTGTATAACTGTACGCGAGATTTTTGACCCTTGTCGAAACACTACACGCCTCATCCGAGTAATAAAACAAATTGGATTCGACACGATAAAACGACGTCCAAAAAGCCGCTATTAACCCTTCTTCGCCTTTGCGCTTAACCGTTCTGAAATGTGGGACGTGCCTTTATTTTTTTGTTTTTGTTTGCTTTTTTTTTTCACCATCACCACCACGTGCTCGTATAAGCTCGTACGTAAAAAATCAACTTGGTCGGTACCTTTATTCAGTCTGCTGCGACGCTATTGCTGTACCAAGTACGTGAAATTATTTCCAGTGAGGATCCTGTAGTTGCACTTGCAGGTCTTATCTCAAAGGCTTCGAAATTAAAATTGAAAATTGTACCGTTTGAGAGATTTTTAGGCTGTGCAATAACCATAAAATTCAAGGTACATAATGAGCACTTATGTTAAAGTTACACTAATTTTTTCAAAATTTTATGTTTTTACTTTTTGAAAGTACCTATAAGCCTCTTAAATACTACGGAGAAAAAAGGTGTAAAATAAAGAAGGATCGGTGGGCAAAGCATTGGAAAATTAATTTGTTTGGAATTTTTTTTTGTACGATCAATTTTCTGACAATTTTTTCAATTGAATGGAAACCAAAAACATTCCTTATTTGGATTTGATATTTATGAGAAAAAAAAAATTTGTTTTGTGCTTTTCGAGACACCCTGTATGCATGACAGAAACATTTTCACCGTTATGGAAAGCAACTACCTTGATATATTCAATATTGTAAGAATCAGCCCACCGTCTCAATTAGCTCTATAAAAATAAAACGTAGTGTAGAAGACTACACGTATCCATACAAAATTATACAGGGTGTCCAAGAGTAATGTCGCGATAACATACATATAATTTTAACCAGGCTCGTGCACAGCATTATTCAAAGGGTGGAGCTATAGTATTGTGTACTACTTTACTAAGCTAACTAATAAAGTTTAATTCAAATTTTCAATACTCAAAATATTAAAATTTAATGTGCGCGAAAATTTGAAAAATTGTATTCTTGATCATCAAAAACTGCATTTTTGAAGATATTTTAGTGATTGTTCTAATTCGCTGGACGTAGTAGCCCTATTTTCTACAAAAATTAATTTTTTTTTCGCCCACAGGAGGACTTTTAACCCCAACCTTTCTTCCTCTCCTTCTGCATAAGTCTAATTTTTAACATAACCAAATACCATTATAAAACAGATAATATAAATAATTTGATTATGCTGAAAATTGAAGGAGCAAATGCAGGTTTTAAAAATCAAATTTCAAGTAAGGAAGTGAGTCGTAGGCGGTGCAATACCAAGCAAATTTTTCCACATTCATTCATTGCTCAACTTCAAAGTTGAACGGACTTTTAGCCATTCGGTTTCAAAATTACAATTTTTCAATGGAAATTTTTATACATTAGTAACAGGTAATTTTTATTCGTAAATTTTATTTTATCATCCCGGAAGAGAGGAGCCGAAAAATTTACGGGGGAGGGGCCACCTTAATTGGTTTCTCTACGAGTTTTCCACTGATTTTTTTTTTCAAACTCGATACAAAAGTGAAAATATTTTGATGAAATATTATGGATTTTTTTTTAGAGTTTTTAGTCTCTAAATATGACCTTGAACTGGACTCCGAAAACTTCGGGAGGATGTTTGAAGGGTCTTTATTCAAGCTGACGATTCGAAAAATTTTCCCATTATATTTGCTGTAATTCACAAGTATCAGAACTTTTTCAGAATTTTTGCAGTGATGATCCTCCCTACAATCTATGGTACGATTTTTTTTTCGCGATTAAACATCAATTTCTGACCAAATAAGATAGCTTTCAAATGCTATAAAAGGAATCACTATGGCAAAAAAATTGAAAAAATTTTTTTATGTGCAGAACACTTCAAATAACACGAGAAATTTTTTTCGAGTTGCCAGCTCAGAATTAGGGACTTGCAAGCTTTCCAAAGTTTTCAAAGTTCACTCCAATGTCATATTCATGGTTTGGAAAAACTAAAAATACCAGTAAAAAAGCATCGATGTGGCAAGCGTAAGGAGGGTTCAATGGGGCTAAAATGTCAACACCATCAAAAGACGCATCTAGGCGCCATACTAAATCTGAATACCAAATTATAATTTCCTCCCTCAATTTGGAGGGAAGTTATGGGAGGAACAACCTCAAAAAATGAGAAAAATGACTTGAAAACTACATTTTTGAAACTGTGAGGCGATGCAATGAGGCTGAAAAGTCGAGACTAAAAAGACACATTTGGAATCCTTACTAAGTCCACGTATTAAGTTTCAACTTCTTAGCTCAATTTGGGTAATTATGCGCGGAACAAACTTAAAACATAAGAAAATCCGACCAATAAACCATATTTCTTAGCTGTAAAGAGCGCAATGGATCTAAAAAGTCTAAACCCCCCCCCCCCCCCCAAAAAAAGCACATCTATGGCCTCTACTAAGTCTACATACTAAATTTCAATTTCCTAGATCAACTTGAAGAAGAAATAAGGAAGGAACGTCCTTTTTTCAAGGTTAAATAGAGGTAAACCCCCTATATCCCTCCTCCTAATGGACCTAAGAGGCTGATTTTTTGATATTTTATGCAACTTCAAATTGGCTATCGATTGACTCAAAAAAGAATAGTTTTTGCGATTTTAGCCCCCCCCCCCAGCATACCATACCCTAAATTTGGGCATAGCTGAATTTTGACTCGAGGTCAAACCAACCCCAAAAAATCAAATATTTACCAAAAATTTTAACATAACATGTTTCTCTTAACTGTGAAAAAACAATAATACTTTTTCTTGTAACTTGTTAACCAAACCATCGCCTAGGATTTTCAAACTACTATATCACAAGATACACCATAATAACATGGGTTTCATTTAAAATATGACTTAGAAAATCAGGCTATGAAAAGTTCACATCACCCAAATATCTGAATGTATGCTTACGGGACATTTTTTTTTCATTCAATTTGGCATATTTCACGAACAACTTCACCTATCCTCCAACTTTTTTAGCAGCCGTACTACGCATATCGTTTAAGCAAGATTAGATTCAGATCTGCAAATTTTCATAATTCGCAGCAAATTTATTGAAAATCAAAGTTTCGAATCTGCATAACTCAGTTCCTGCAGCAGTTGATATATGCAACCCATTATTCATGAATTCAACTCAAGTTGCACCACTCCTGTTACGAAGGAGGTAATATTACGACAAAACACCCCGTATAAATCTAAGCTCGAATGAAAAATTTTCTTTTTTTTTTCGAACAAGCCGAATCTTTTCGCCAGTTATACCTACAACAAATCGCCATCGAAAAATCCTCTATTCATTGGCATTGACCACGGCTGAGTGGGAGTTTTTTATCCTCGCACAAAAGCACGCTCGTTCGAATAACAAAAAGCAAAAAGCAAAAAAAAAGAAACACGCTAGCAGAGAGAAAGAAGAAAGTGAATAGGTGCCTCATAACCTATGTATGTAGAAAGAGCAAATCTTTCGCAAATATTTGAATACGAGGCCGGCATGCTTTCTAATCATTACATAACTTCATTATGCGGTATCGTTTTATCGCCTCGGCTAAAGTATACAACGTAGTAAATTGCCAGACGCCAAAACAGCCCTGTACGCGCGTACCTTAGATAAGTTTTCTCTAGGGATCTAAAAGGGTCCAACGAAAATAAAAGTCTTTCAAATGGAATTGGAATAATGTGAATATTTCGCGGCTGTAAATAAATGATTATGACTTACTTTTCCATATAATAGCGAATATTGCTTCACCCTTTAAAATATACTATATATTTAGCGCGCCGCGCACCACCTCCTGTATCCTCGTCCTTAGACCAACAACGCTACATAGAGAAACAGAACGACCCAACCAAGCCAGCTTGCCAGCCAGCCAGCCGCTTAAATGCGAATCTTTTTCGACTATATACTAAACTATACGACGTATACGATACGTATATACCCGAAGTGTAATCATTTTCGGGTTGCTTTTGTATACCTACAATATACAACAAACTATATACCTACCTACGTTACGTATATACGCGCACATACCGTATATTACCTGATTCCATGTATATAATATATCTACTACAACTATACGTACCTACGTATAGTACGTGTATTTTGTTCCTAAAGGTTACCCTTTCGATACCAATAAAACCGCGCTTTCTCTACGGATAGGTATTTTTTAATTTTAATCGACTCGTTTCTTCGCCCCTTTTGCGTTCAAACGTATATAGGTATTTTCCAAACCATCCGACTTACTTTATAATAACCTTTTTCGACGATAGGTTAGGTATTTTCAACCAAAAATACGAATAACTTTACAAATGGACGAAATCGAAACCATTTTTTAATATTATTTCAAGCGAAATTTCCAATTTAATATTTTTTCTCATTTTCGTTATCACTGAAGAAAAAAAAAGAAAAAAAAAATTAAAAGATAATATTCGTCCCATTTTTTCTCCTTCAATTTCGCCGGCAAAACAAGCTGTTCTACAGATAGTTTGATTTGTAGATACCATGTTTACAGCTGAATATTTCGTTTTAATAAAAATATCACACCATCATTGGTTATTGTACCAGAAAAAAAAATACTTCGAGTGTACTTAGTTGAAATAGCAGAAAAAAAAACACACACACACAATGAATTATCTATCTTTGAAAGAAAAAATACAAAAATTAATAGCGAATGAAACTACTCCTGTGAAATTTCAAATATGCAACTTTACTACCATTCAAGTACAGCGAATTGCATTAGCTGCGCCAACTCTACCATCTAAAGATAAGTAGAATCACCCAACTTTTAAACATACCCTCTCCCTTCAAGTACCCCCAGAGTAAAATGAAATTAAACAACGTATGCAATTAATTCAACACGCGAGCATGTATTGTTGCGTGTTCTCATAAGTCAAGGAGCTGAAAAAACGTGTACTATGAAGTAACTCCTGTAAAAACACAAGTATGCAATTTTCACGCCTAAGTGTATGTTAAGTTGCCTAATTATAGCATCTAGGTGCGAGCTCGATGGATGTAAAGTTGCATAATCGAGTTTTGAAATTATTACAGCTTTTTTTGCGCTGAAAATATTTCTAATAGTTGGATTTTTTTGAATACTAAGTGAAGAAGGGAAAAGGAATGAAAATTATTTCTAATGCAAGATAATTCTAAAGATCAATCAGATATACCAAAACTCAGCAAAATATTCACGAATTGCACAAATTTTTTCCATCTTAAATTTTTCTAAATTACTATTCTTGAATTTGAATTTTTGGAGGACAGTGAAACATGAAGTAAATTTTCAGTTGTTCTCAGAAAAATTAGGAAGTAAGGCAAAATTTTAACTCATTATTGTATCTTGTACTTTTAGGAGGTGAAAAATGTGGCTCTTTTTAGCCTGACTTTCTACTTCAAATTGTCAATAAAAATCATGCTATTACAGTCTATCGACCTACGGCAGACGAGGGTGGAATATAAAAAAAAAAAAATCCGTTTTTGCGTTTTGGGTACTAGAAGATCATTAGGACCATTTTTGACCATGTTAAATATTTATTTTTATCTATCCTCAAACACCAAAATCATTTACTCTGCTCGATACTTATCAAAATCACTCCGATTTGGTCAATTGGCTCTGTTTGGCAGCGAATTAGACATATATAAAGGCATGTCATGGTATAGACAAGTCCGATTTGGTATATGGTACTAACCTTGCGAGACCCGTTTTACCCATCCGAGACCCTATTTCGGGTTTCGCAACGTTTCCCCTTTTGAAGCTAAATTTGCACGAATGTCACATATCGACGATGCGGTAGGCACATTTTTATCCAGGACTTACTTCGTACCTGAAAAATATACACTTATACAGATCACTTCGCACTTCTTCCTGTACAAATTTTTCTCTCGCGCAGTTTGTACATAAATTAAGCTTAAGAGATGATTCCAACGTTACGAGACCCGATTCATCTTTGATAATATTTAAGGTAGAGTAGGCCACACGAGCTACTGATGCTTTACTTTATGCAAATATTCAAAGTGTTGGGTCTCAGATTGTCTGCAACATTTAGCGGGTCTCGCAAGCATAGTATGGTCCATATACATATACATATACCTAGTAACTTGTGGTGTCCGGGTCTTCTGTAGTAATAATGGTGCCCTTGTATACAGGAAAGTGAGTGTCGCTTTAAAATGATTCCTTGTGGTGCCCGTCGTATTCGAAGTCTTAGTGGTGCCCACGTATATATTATAAAAAAGGTTAATAAAGGCGCCCAGCGCTGTTGCCAAGCTATATTTTGTTTTAAATTGATTTAATATAAAAGTAAACTGATTTTTAAGTTCTTAAAACTACCGAGAAATTTTAGAATTCCGACATGTAGTGGAGGCAAATTAGCATAATTTTTTTGCGAGGGGGGGGGGGTAGTTGACAATCCAAATCTTAATGACGTGGATGATAATAGTAAGATAGTCCACTATTTACATTCATTTATTGAATCATTTTCCCCCAAATACTAAAATCATTCATCTAGCTTGATACAGACTAAAATTGCTCAAATTTGGTCTAACAGGCTCAGATTGGTGGCAAATTAGATATATATGAGTGGGGATGACCTTGGGTCGAAATTCTGTCAAGTTCAATTCGGAGAGTGGAGGGCTGAGGAACAAAAATTAAAAAAAATGTTTTTTTTTTCTTCAAGCAAACGATGGGAAATCAAAAGCTGTATCACATATAAAAAAATCAGCCACTTAAGTCATTTTAGAGGGGGAGATACGAGGGATGTTCTTCTTTTTGGCCTAGAAAGAAGACCATTTCTCACATATCTCTCCTCCGAATTGAGCTGCGAGATAACAATTTTGTATTTAGATGTAGTAGCGATCCTATATGCACATTTTGAGAGTCTTGACCCTTCAGCTTCTACTGGATTTTCTCACAACTCCATTTTTCATTTTTGGAATTTGACCTTTCCATATCTCTTCTCCAAATTGAGATACATGATTAAAATTTGGTATGCAGATTCAGTAAAGGTCCTAGATGTGCCTATTGGGATTTCCAGCTATTTTGTCTGATATCTAACTGCATCCCCAGTTCCTAGGAGTACTCCTTTTTAATTACTATCCCTATGAATGGAACAATTTGCGCATCCCTTTCATTTAACGAAAATTAGACTAAGACTTTTTTTTCGCTTATACTTGAATGATGATTATGGTTCATTTCTCAAATGATACCCGGGTATCCGAATGTAAGATTTTCTACAGAAACCAAATAAGCAACCGGATAAGTATTTTCGGGTCAAATGTCTTTGCTCCGATTTCGAGTATTTCTTCATCTCACTATCAGGCTGAAAATTCGCTAGGATTGAAACGAAAAATACTTCGTTATATTATCAGCAGGTGCCATATTTCAATAAACACTCTTATTATGAATTTAAATAATCAACAATGTATTTACAGCAGTTGAAAACCGATGTTGTGGGCATGAAAGGCCCTCTCGTCAAATGAAAGAAGCAGACTGGCGTCATACTTCTGTTCAGTATACAATTTTATAAACAAGAAAATTTAGGCAATGATGCAACAGTTAAATTTACGTAACACCCCTTCTTATCTGGTTTGCTGATTATTACATTTTCATACAGACACCGACGCATTCTAATTCAAAGCAGTTCAACCGTTTCAGAGAATGCGAAGCTTATGAAACGATTTTTCCAGCTTTATTCTTACTTTCAACGGCACGTGGCAGATCTTCAAAAGAAATCCAAGTCAAATATGAAACATCGTGTAGGATTGTGTAATTTACGAAATGACTAATTGAAAGAATTAAGAGACGCCTAGTCTCTCGTTACTACACAAAGACCACAAACGGAGCGCATTTTGTTTTAAGCTCCAATTCGACGAAAATTTACGCTTTTAAAGATATTAATTTAGAAGCGTCGCGTCGCATCGAACCACCATAATCATCACTTTTTGCTCAGTTCTGTACGAAGTAAGTACACTAGGCTTGCTACCTTATATCTCAACGAACGACACGAACGTTTTTAATTATCATTCGGGCCGTGTGAGTGGATTCGCATCACGTCGTTCATTTTTAACTCGAAAATAATTCGTTATAAATCCCTTTGATCTAGATTCATCGCGCCGCATCAAAAAGACACCTAAATTGAACAAATTAAAACACGGTTTACTTTTCCGCGTATACTTTTTACAACCCTTCCGAGAGCTCGTACGATATTTCCTCGTTGGTGTTTTTTTTTTGTACACGTCGAATCTCCTTCGCTTTAGCGCACAGCTACCACGGCAGCATTAATCTCTTCCAGACACACTAACTTGCTTTATTATTTCACGTAGCTAAGACTAATTGATGAAAAAGAAGATGCTCGCGTATAGCCGAACCGTAGGTTGGCAAAAAAGGCAATCAAAGTCTCTAGAAATAAACTTTACTGTAAGAACAGATGCAGAATGACCCAAAAACAAAACGACTATTATGTTATTTCCCATTACAACTGCGTATGTGAGGGTGTGTGTGTCTGTGTGTGTGAGTGTGCGCGTATCATTCTACCAGTTTTTACTTTTCTTCTTTTGTATAGTGTAGTTCTTTTGCCGAGTCGAACGTTATGTTCACTTTATATAGATTAATGATAAATTTTCTTTATTAGGAGAAAAAAAAAACATTTAAACTTTCTCCGTGCGGTTATTTATTGTAAATGCGATCGGTTCTTTTTTCTGCTTTCCTCTCCTCCTCCCATTTGCACATTTCACTTCACTTCCTGATCTCTCTTTACTCGTTGGAAACAATGCCGACAATTGTATTATAACACGTGTGCACCTCACGATTGGGAGAGTATCCCTTTTTTTCTTTTCTTTTCTTTTTTTTTTGGTACCACGACCACGTGGAATTAACCAACGCCAACATTCGTTCAAATTTTTTCATTAGTAAAACTCGGTTTTCCTATTGCCCTTCGTCGCTCTTCGTTTCTGTTTCTTCCAGCATATTCGATCGAATAAAAGAACCTTTACCGGCAGCATAGTATCAGCGGTATAGAGAGGGAGGAAAAAAAGAATGAAAAACTCCACGCAGCTTTTGAAACGAAGAGGAAACGCTAGAAAACGTTAGATTAATTGTACACCCAGCTGTGATTTCTTACCATTCGTTCATAAATCAATCAAAAATCTTCCGGGTTTGGGATGACACAATTGCACACCAAAGAAATTTCGTCTGTCTTTTCTATACGTCTGCTACCCTCTCGCTATATAATTCTCGGTCCTGGGACACTAGCATTATTTATTTTGGTCGTCGTGATTTCCGTTTTATTAGCCGAATTTTTCCCCTGTGCCAAGCTAGGTATTCTTTTCATCGTGTTTCTGCCAACGCCTATTGAAGAATGCCTCGATGTGGCGTGAAGCGATGCGACGTGTTTGATAAAATAATATTCGAAAATGGTAACGTCGTCGTGTTAACACAGTTCAAAATTATGTCATCTTGAAATTCCAACATTTTAAAAGAAATTTAAAAATTGATTGCTTCCAATGATGAACTGGTAAAGGTCACATTTTTTTTCTAGAGGTATACATACAATTCCAAACATTAATAGGTACAGCGACATTCCATTTAGTTGTAGCAAATTCAGTTCATTTTCGGCAATTTACGTTTAAATTATTTTGTTTAATTTAATTTCGAAGTTGCAAATTGATTTTAAAGGCATCAATAATGATGAATACTTCACTGAGCAAAACTTATGTAAAATGTATTGCTATTCATTTTCACTTGAATAAATATCGGTTGTAAATTATCAACGTACGGGGTGTTTCACTTTGATAGTATTTCCTTCATACCTCAAGTAGAGCAATTCACGTTACATGAATGTATGATGTTTTGCCTATCCCAATCATCGCAGGGATAAAGATATATTGATTTGAATCATTTTCTAAAAAACAGACCATTTTCAAAAAATTAATAACTTTTCATTCAGAAATGCTACAGATGTTTGGGTTGCGTAAAATTGCAACGAATATGATGTGATATTTCCCGTAAAAAAAAAAATTAGATGCAAAGTACAAGTGGTTCGTTAGATATCTCAAATAATATAACAATAAACAATACAACTTTACAAAGAATTTCAAATTTTCCCCATAATTAAAAAAAAAACTCTAAAAAGTATCCATTTAGAAAATAGTTTTCGAAATAGCAAGAAACTCACCCCCCTCCTTCACCACTACAGGTAATTCTATCTTCTCTAACTGGTTTAGAAATTGTAGAAAAGAATTTCATGTAACAATTTTTTATTTTATTTTTTTAAATGTCCATATGAATATAAATTTTAACAAAAAGCTGCTTTTACTGAAATATTGAACTAATTCTGAGAAAATTACGTTTCTTTCTGGAAATTTTTTCTAAAAAAGGATACGGCGTTTTAAAATGATGTACAATTTTTTTAAATTTATAAGCAACATAAAGACAATACGATATATATTTGTGTCAAGTGGTGGACGGAGAGAGAGTTTCACGCTACTTCAAGAAAAATATTACGAATGAATATTTGAAAGGTATTTTTAAAAGTTATCCAAGACACCCACTAAATCCACACTCCAATTTTAAACCCGAATAGCATAATTTGGAAGGGAGTTATGCGAGGAACAAACTCAAAAAATAAGGAAAACCAACTCAAAAATGAAATTTTTGGTATTGTGGGGGAATAGGGAATACCTTTTTTATTCCAACACATCTTTCGCAAAATTCTTCAAAATTTACCAAACGTCAAATTTTTGATTTTTCTAGATTTTTCCAGTAAAATAGCCTTTTTGAGCTTTCCATTGACATTTTCTAAAATTTTTGCAGCTGCTCTGCTCTAGCATATTCAGATTCTATTACATCTGGTATTTCCTACAAAGCCAGTATGGTCACTAAACTCGAAAAATTTGTGAAAGCTGAAAATCTTTTTTCTTCATAAAACTTGGAAATAATGCTCTTTTTCATGGTTGTTAAAATCTTGTTTTTTTCAAAATTTGTCCCTAATTCGCTCAGGCATGCGCACAAGTTGGAGCTATCTATACTATTCACTTCTTTTATGTAACTGGAGGTAAAAATTTGCCGATTCCCAACCCAAGTAAATATTCCTAGCTACTTCACTTCATTCATCTCAAATATGCGTGAAAAAATTTCCGAAAAGTGAAGATTTGATCATGAAAATGAGCTTGTTTGTTAGGAATAATAAGTCTATTCACCCGCTGCCCCCTCCTCCCAACCCCAAGAGGTTGTTCGTTAAAGTCCCAGAAGGAGTGAAAAGTCGAAACTCTCGAGAAGAAAATTTAAATCCCTCACTAAATGTACGAGCTAAATTTCAACCTCGCTACTTCAATTTGGAAAGGTGATATGGGTGGAACAGCACAAGTCAAAAAAAGGGAAAACTCCTACACATCTGTCTCCCTTCTTAATTGCCTTAGGAGGCTCATTTTGTAGTTAATTTACGCAATTGTTAATTCTCTATCGATAGGTTCAAAAAAGAGCAGCTGTTGCCATTTTGGGCCTTTAGCACCTCTATTCCAAAATTTCGACTAGATGTGATCCCCATCCAAAAATATTAAGCCTGTTGCACAAATTTGATCGATTTTGGTCAACGTCGAATTGAGCAAATGGTTTCGGTAAAAATAAAAAAAATAAAAAAATAGGAAAATATTCGACATGGCCAAAAATGGCTTCAATGGTCTTCTAGCATCTTAAAACGGATTTCTTTGATACTCCACTATCCGTCGGCCGTAGATAGATAATCTTCAATGGTCAAGTTTTAATCGACAATATGACACAGAAAAATCATTCCTAAAAAACCAAATTCGTATTTATAATGAGCGTAGACTCCCACACATAAAATTGTGCAGAAAATTACAGAGCATCGTGAAATTTCAATTTTACACCCTCTAGCCTCCCCATGCTTCCATTAAATCCGGCTTGGTTACCACAACTACGAAAGGTTTATTAAATAATCTCTTTCATAAGTTATAAAATTAAAATGAGCAGGTCATTTATTTCGAACAGACTAACGGATAGAGAATATAAAAATATTTCCTACACATTTCCTGTTATTATCGGTTATACGAAAATTTAGCAGACGATAAAATATTCATTACATTTAAGGAAATCACTAATCGTCGCTGAAAATATTATTAAAAGCATTCGACGACATTTCAAGCGAAAATTATTTCCAACATGAAGGAAAATTTCAGCTCGATCGCACAAATTGGTAAAATTTTAGCAACAGTTTTTGGAAAAAAAAATTAACCCCTAAATGTATTCGTTTTTTTCACTTCTGTACCGCCATTTGTACAATCCAAGCAACTCCAAGCAAGCTGACCAAGTTCGTTTCTGTTTTACACAAGCCATAGAAAAACCAACGAACAACTTCGAATAAGCCGAGGCAAGGAAAAAGGTATCTTGTATTTATAAATTATACAAACACAAAAGTTGGTTAGATGAAAACCGTCACAACCATGTTACCGAGATACTACAAAAAAAAAAAAAAAAAAGAGGAACCCACATTCTCGGTGCCTTTCTTAATAAATATGGGGTAAAGTACAATAGCCCAGCTTTTCCTACGGTGCGGTGAAGAATTCGGCTAAAAGAAGAAAAAATAGCAGGCAAAATCGTAGCAGAACTGTCACGACTTTTAAAATAATTAACGCCTTATTTTAATTAATTATTTTCGCGTAAGTTCGCTTTTTCGTTTCTTGTGTGCGTCTCCATAGTTAACGCGACTCTTCTTCGTCTTCTTCATCTACATCTTTGTATATTTCACGCGTTCTCTCTTTCCCTTTCTCGTTCTCGTTCTCGTTCTGAATTACATCATAATTTTTACGTCAGACCAAATAAAAAGTTCGTCATTGCTATTTCCAGTTCGTCTGAATTTTAATTGTTTAAATGTGTTTACTCATCGCAGAAACGTAATTATGATTTTAAGCGCTGCAAAATTTAGTCTTAAATACGATCGTATCTTTTCTTTCATTCGGCCTCGTTAAGAATTAAAACAATTCCAATGTGCTTTACCTTTCCTCTCGGTTTCAACATCGCCTAAGCAGGTAGATAGGAATCTCACCTACTTCGTTTTCTTTCGGTTATCTCATTTTTGACATGTATAAAACAAATTGTATCACAAACATAAATATCATAAGTCTTTCTAGGCTCTCTTCTCTTCTCTTCAACTCATCTCCCATCTATTATTTAAATCTCTATTTTTAACTACAGCGAGATATTTATACGAACACACGTTTTCAAACTGCTGTAAGTTTTTTAATTACAATATGTAAAAAAAAAAAAAAAAATACCAAAAGAAAGCATAGCGAACATCACAAAGCGGTAAATTTTACCTTTGGGAATCATTACCACGTTGTTCGCTTTCTAGCGCATGTAAACTGATTACCTAACATTGGAGATTAGGTACTTACTATACCTACAGTGGGAAAAAAAAATCATTTACATTTTTATTCTCGGAGAGTATTTTGCGCATACGTAGCTCTTAACGCTAGCAACTCCATAATAAATGGGTAATAAGCTGAATAATCGAGTTCGAAAACAAGAAAATTATACCTAAGTGAATTGATACACGAGTTTACGCAGCAGGGTGGTTTTTTACCCTCTCAGTATCATCTTTATCCTCGCTCAAAAGTAATCCTCCTCCAACGTTTGCAGAAAGAAGAAGAAGAAGAAGAAGAAGAAAAAAAGTAATATTTTACGACGAACGTAGAAAATATACGATATTTTTTTCTCATTTTACTCCCCGTGAGCTTCTACGTTCAACAGCCTCTTTAATAGAGGAAATACCGCCGTAATTTCCGGTAAGCTAAAAAATACCCCTGGGCTATGATATAATTTCCAAGACGAATAAACGTGAAATTTTCTATCGGTTTATCGTTTATTCTATCTCGTTGCCGAAAATTATTGTACACCGTAAAGTATGAGTATACATACCTACAGCTATATCAGTACACCCAGCGAGAACAGTTCCCTGCTGCGTTGAAAATTTACTCATCGGCGGGCCATCGCACCATCGCACCATCGTACCATCGTAGTATCGTAGTACGTAGAGAAACCCTTCAAAAGTGTAACGTTACCCAGAGCACCGGGCACGCTTTGACGTTTGGTCAAATACGTACAATCGCACAGCTAATTTACGACGTCCTGGAAGGCGGCTCGATGAGCCGATTTTCATCCGGCTAATTTTTACACCCTGCTCGTAGGTTTATTGCTCTACACTATTAGTCTCGGTTACCGATTTCTGGCGAATTGTTTTCCCTCGAAAAGCGAAACCGAGAACGGATTATAAATGGCTGGACAATTGAAACGACACCACGCAACGTAGCTAGGTAGGTATAATTATTATTATATTGACTCGCGATGTTGTTGAATACTGAAAAGATGTATTGTTATAGGTATAGGGAAGTCTGTAATTGTACTATGTACTAATAGGTGTAATATATTAACATTTTAATACAATCTGTACAATGAATAGGTATGTAGAGGAATGAATAGGTAAACTAAACAGTGAAAATATATTATACGTACGATATCAACATATCAAGAGTTTAAAATGCAATAGAATGGGTAGTTTTATGTACTTCACGTAGAACTTCTTTACATTCAAGTATGTGAAGTAAAAATTACATATAGACCATGATCAGTATTCAATGAGTAAATTTGAACAGTTTAGAATTTACGAAACAATAAATTAAAGCAAGAAGAATACTTTAAAAAGAACTCTTTTCTTCCTTTTTTTTTCAATATCATTGGACACGGAATGATAAAACTCAAAAAATAAGAAAAAAAGACCAAAAAACCACATATGGGGCTGTGAAGGGGTGAAATGAGGCTGAAAAGTCAACATTTCCAAAAGAAAAATCTAGAGCTTCTCCTAAATGTAAATACCTGAGTTCAACTTTCTATGTTAATTTAGAGACGTGTTTATGAAAGGAACAAACACAAAAAATAAGAAAAAGTGACCAAAAAACCACTTTTTTGGGGCTGTGAGGGGATAAAATAAGGCTGAAAAGCCGAAACCCCAAAAGGCGCATCTAGAGCCCCTGCTAAATGTACACACCTAATTTCATGTTCCTAGCTCAATTTGGAGGGGAGTTATGTGAGGAACAAACTCAAAAAACTCCAAAAAAAAGGAAAAACCTATCAAAAAACCACTTTTTTGGGGCTGTAAGGAGGTGCAATGGAGCTAAAAAGCAAGAACCCCCGAAAGGCACATCCACGACCCCAACTAAATTTAACTACTAAATTTCAACTTCATGGCTCAATTTGGTGGAGAGATAGGGGAAGAACTGCCCTTTTACAAGGACAAAAAGGGGGAAAACCTCCATATTTCCCTTCTTAATTTACAATTTTTGATTCTTTATCAATTGGCTTAGAAAGGGGCAGTTCTTTCGTTTTGACCCTTTAGCACCCCCTTCAACAATTTGGGACATAACTAGATTTTGATCCAAGTTTATCTCCATTCATATGTATCAAATCCGCCACCAAACTCAGCCGATTGATCGAATTGGAGCGATTTTGGTCGGTATCGAGCAGAGTAAATGATTTTAATGTTGGGGAAGGGATAAAAATAAATATCTGACATGCCTAAAAATCGTCTCTGATGGTTTCAAGAGTACAGAGAACCAGTAAATAATTATGCACGGTTTATCCTGTAGAGGCGCTAATTATTGCCTTCCCGTTATGGTTTAAAAGACAAGCCTCCATTCACAGCAACTCTTTCTCTGCACCGAAACCGATAGCACTTCATAGCTTTATGGCGGCGCAGATAAACGCGGAGATCTCAACCAATCAAAATGCAGAAATTTCAAAGCGTACCTCTGCGGGATTTGGAGAACAGCGCTCCTAATGGCTATACTCATGAACAACTCGGTAGCGGGATTTAGTAGAAAACTAAAAGCTAAAGATAACCTGGACTATGTGATGAACCAACATTTCAATGTTCAATGAAATACAGAAGCTGGGGTATTTTGGACATATGACCCAGAGAGAAACTGGAAATCTTGAAACTTTGGGAAGGCAAGACGGAGAGGAAGATCTCCAATCAGGTGGTCTGACATCAAAGCGTGAATGGGCTCTGTGGTGAGAGCCGCTTCACGGGTATGGAATTGTGATGGATGGCGTGCACTTCCAAGTGCAATATAGTCGTAAGCGACTGTGACGTACTGATGATGTAGGAAGGGTTGTCAGGAAATAATTCAAAATGAGCAGTGTCTTCCGAAATGATCCTGCACCTGTTCACTAAAGAGCAGAAACTTTTGTATTCATATTTGTGTTCAGATTGCTTGCAGACAAATGAAGCTGACAAAATTTTCTCATTAATAATAATTACTGGGTGTGAGGGTTGGATTCATGGATATGATTTAGGTAAAAAACGATCCTGACACAGTTTGGTTATACCATGACGAACCACGCATGAAACAGGCATGAAAATCAAAATCGATAATCAAAGCATTGCTGACAGTTTCTTTTTGATTCTCAAGGCATCTTTTTGAAAGAATGAGTTCCCACTGGTCAGACTATAACTGGATAGTAATGGATATTAATTTTACAAAAATGAAGAGAAGGAATTCGCAAAAAGGTCAGAATTGTGGAGAAAAAGCGACTAGATTCTTCCCCATCATAACGCGCCAGATCACTCTTTCTTTGTTACGAAGGAATTTTTTGTCAAAAACTTAACAAAGGTCCAGGATCAACCCCCCTATTCACCAGATCTGGCCTCTTGCGACTTGTTATTACTTAACCAATCTATTTGAAAAAAGGGTTGAGAGACCATCATTTGATATCTGCAGAGAGTGTCAAAGAAGAATCATCGCGGGTGCTTTGCTTCATTCCAAAAGAAGCCTTTTAAAAATGTTTCAAAAGCTGAAAAAATGCTGAGGTAAATTAAGTCAGAGAGAGATCACTTTGAAGAGGACAGGATTGTGATTTAATGTCAGTTTTCGAATAAAGTATATAGGTTTACAAAAGCTTATACTTAAGTTGAAAGAAGTCGCTGAAGGTTTAAAAAGGTTATGAAAAAATAAATAAGAGGAAATTGAAGAAGCAGTTCATTTTAAAATCAGCCGATAGAAAATCAAAATCTGTACGAAGTATCCAAAAATGAGCTTTCAACATCAATTAAGAAGACAGACATGGGAGCTTTTCCCATTTTTGACTTCTGGAAATTAACTAGATCGAAAGCGGTGATGTTTTTTCGCTCCAGTTTAACGCACATGTAATACAATTAAGTTTACTACTTACCAATAATGGTTAAATTATATCGAAAGCTTCTTGTAGCAGAGTTTCTAAAATCCACCCTACATCTGTACAGGCCTTGATCATGTCTACGAATATCTTCAACTACCAAACTAGCTGGCTCTGAAACTGTGCGAAAGTGCGCTCTGGATCCAAACACCTCTGGAGCGGAATTATGGTGAGCTTGGTTCAACGGCATTCCTCGAACATCGAAACTGCAAAATTAATATTAAAAAAGTCAATACAACATATTCAAATGACTTAAAAACCATTTATATCAGTGGTTCTGCTACTAAAATTAATTTCTAGCTGATATGAATCAATTCCAAAAAGTTGACAAATAACATCACAGGCTCATTCCATGTCAAAAAAACTCAAAAAGTAACCTGGGTCTTTCGATTTCGCTCAAAATTTTTTTGTGAGTTCGTCTCGGTGGTCTAGTGGAAAAATCATCGTCTTTTCGGCCTTGACCCTTTCGTAGTGGTGGGGGATGGCTCTTGCAATTTGGTAATTTTTGTCAAACGGCTCAACTTTGAACACTCATATTTCAAGATCGGTTAGACTTGGAATAAATTTGCTTGCATGGTTTTGTTAAAAATTCAATGAAAATTTGAAAATGATGTTCAAACTTTTGCAAGCTCAAATCTAAACTTTTGAAATGAAAACTCAACTTTTCACGACGAGTTTAAAGGTTGAAAGCTACCATTTAAAAATTTGAAAAAATTACAAAGAATAGAACTTTCTATGTTAGTTTTAAGTAATTAATTTTCAGAATAGGATCTCAACATTCTTGAGGAGGCATAGGCTCTCCATTGAGGTCAAAATTCAGAAAAATAGTAAAAGTGAAGTGGCATATGGATTTCTACTAATTAAAAGACGCTGAGTTCGATTATCAGCTTGTTTTTTTGATTTGACCAGTCTAAACGACCCAAACCAGCCCTCCCAAAATATGGTCAAAATTGAAAAAAATTGAAAAAAATTAATTGATACATCGATTGTTACTAATTTGAGGCTGCTGAGTATGAATATTTAATTATTTTTTGGGTCCGTGTCCCAAGTGCCTTCCTAGCCCTCTACAATGATGGGAAAATACTAAAAAAAAAATGATTAAAATGATGGATAGCACATCAATAGATTAGACACTAATTCGGCACCTTTGAATTCGAACTTACTTTCTTAAATTTTGAAAAATAATTCATCCTCAATGTCTTCGGTATGAAATCGAGTTATTTCCTTTTTTTTGTTAATTTCGCAGCGTTATTTACCAATTTTTTGATATTCTACTCCCGTAACACCCCCCCCCCCCTCTAAATGGAGCTTAGGAGCTATAATTTTGGCTGTGGAGGTAATTTTTAATACTCTACTCGCCAGTTTTTTTTTGTTTTTTTTTTTCATTTGGCATGTAACACTTGGAGTAGCTTCCTTCTTTCTAAGTACGCCCTGTTTAAAAATTTCCTAAAAATCGGAAATTCAACTTTGGCAGCTCAAATGGGAGGAGAAGGGTATGTGCTATTTCGATCTAACTTCGTTGAAATCAGAAGTGGTCAGTGCGAAAAGTTCCCTCGTATGATAAGTACCTGAAAAGAATACATTTTCAAACATTTCGCGACCACACGACGACTGAATGAACACCCTATTTTCACTCGTACACCGTGCATCAAAGTGTTGGCTTTTGTCAAACACACACGCCTACACATATCTACGTTGTACGAGTAAAGTTATAGACCTTATTACGTCGACAACGGCAACAACAACAACGACGACGACGACAACGACAAGGACATCGCCGCTACCATCAAAATAAAAGACTGTGCACGTATACGACGTTATTGTTATTTAATCCGCGCGGCCTGCGCGAAAGGGATGTAGTAATTTATTTTAGTATAGATTAACGGCGGCGGGCTCGGGCCATGGCAGGCTGGGCTGGGCCGGCTGGCAGAATGGCGGAATGGCGGAATTCTACTCTTACGAAAAGGAAATTTAATAGTGTAACAAGAACAATGGTCATAAGCTATGCGGTATAGCTAACCGAAACTACATTAATTAGAGCTCGCCTTTTCGCTATTTTCTCTCCGGCGGCGGTAGCCGCGATGGGGC
This sequence comes from Ferrisia virgata, assembly GCA_900060175.1. Taxonomy (NCBI): domain Eukaryota; kingdom Metazoa; phylum Arthropoda; class Insecta; order Hemiptera; family Pseudococcidae; genus Ferrisia; species Ferrisia virgata. The sequence goes on from FIZR01012290.1 coordinate 71,793, forward strand.
GGCAACGGCCTCAGCACCACCAGCACCACCAGTGTACCATGATCGTGTATGGCAGAGCAGTAGGCAAGACGCAGACGAGGACGGCGGCGGCGGAGAGACCACTTTTAAGGATACACAACAATTCGCTTCGTTTCACGACGCGACTCTGCTACCTCGCTCTGTTCTACGTGTATTTCTGTGTGTGTGTGTGTGCGTGTGTGCGCCAACAAGCAGAAAACCAACGTCTTGATTCGGGAAATTCTATTTTCTTATACGCCGCCGTCGCGGTAATAACTGCGTTTGTGCGAAATTTATTCGCTCAGCTGAGTTTCCGCTAAGAGAGAGTGAGAGAGAGAGAGAACGAGTGAGAAAGAGAAGAAGAAGAAGAGAGAGAGAGCGAGAGACAGAGGGGATTACTCTCGTCTATTTCTTTGCATCGTCGCTCGTCGCGTCCCTGCGCCCCATAATGGATGACGGAGCTGAGGCGTAAGGTTATACTATACGTAGTACACCAACGTATACCGGGAGTATATCTACATAGTACACGTCGGTGGTGTTTATTTTTACCGCTTGTCTCATTCTTGTCGTTTTATTCCTCTGTTTATATAAAAGTGTAGTATCTTATACATACTACGTATAGATATATACGCTTACTCGAGCTTACACCATATCGTCTCTGTATAAGCGTATTTGCCAAATACAATTATAGCGGCGTAGCGTCGCAAGTCGCATCTCGTATACTCTTTTCCCTCCGGAACTTCATCTCGGCGCGGTTAATCCTTTTCAGGGCTATTACGTTCGTTTAAATTTTATTCCCCTTTTACATTTTCTTATAATATACTTCGCCTTTATACAGTGTACTCGGATTCTAACCTCTCTAACCGTGGATACACTTTCTTAATACTGCTATGCAGAAGGTCTGCACAGCAGTATCTATACCTCTGCAAAGAATCCGCACAGTAAGTAGTTGGTACATTACACAGTATAACTTGAACCACTCGATTCAACAGAAGCTCAATTAACGCCGAGCCAGCACCAAAAAACTCGCTTCTTCGAAGACTATTCCAGAGGAGAATTTCTATTAGAGCGTTTCTCGCTGACAACACCACCAGCACCACCACCAACAACAAATGGGAGGAAGGGGAGCGGGATGTAGAAACTCATCAGCCAAAGCTCAAAAACACGTCACCCATTCAAGCATACACAAATTCGTTCAAAAAAAAAAAAGAAGGAAAGATTACCGTACCAACAACGTAACGCGACGACGATGGCGTCGCGACGCAACAAAAAGTTTATTTAATTTCAAAAAATTAAGGAAGTAGTAATGAAAACGTCCTTGTAATCTTAAATAACGGCGAGATTAAAAGTAAATGATGATTACGAACTATACAGCAGAAGAAAAGAACAGACCCCGAAAGGCTAGCGAAAGGAAAAAAAAAAGAAAGTACGAAGACGAAGTAGAGAGTAAAAAAGGTAGCGGTGGTTGGTGGACGGAAGGAAGAAAAGAGCAAAGTAAAATAAAAGATGAACCATTTCCGTTCACAAGGCGCATTTACAGTTGGAAAAAAGAAGCACGAGGAGAAGAAGAGAGAGAGAGAGAGAGAGAGAGAAAAAAGCAAAGAGAGTAAAAAAAAAAATGAGAAGAAAGCTTTGACAGCCAGTAGTCTTGAAATAGAAGGCAAGGGATTCGCTTTCAACACTAATCAACCCTTACGAGAAACTTATAAAAAGAGGTTCAATTTCTCTCTTTATCTGTGCCTCTCTTTCTCTCGTTTTCTACTTCATTCTGGTACTTTACCACAGGTGAAAATTATTTTTCCGACCTTTTTATACTGGCAAAGATTTTCTTTCAGCTTTTTGCAGTTCTTACACTTTCATTATTTTCATCGGAGACATTTCCCAGTTTCTTTTACGTTCGAATAAAAAGTTTTTCCTATAAAATATCAGAGTTATGACGATTTGCTGTGGAAATCTTCTCTTTTATCCGTTTCGCCGCATTCGACTCGACTCGACTCGCCACCCTCTTATCTCTTTTCCACAATCCAACTAAAAGGCGACTATCGTCTTAGCTATATCGTATCTACTGTAGATACGCAGAAAAAGTACCACCACCACAGCCACCACCAACCAGTGCAAGTGGTACCTCTGCTCATACAACGAATGACGACACAAGCCAGAGAGAAAACCCAGCTCGCCAAATTCGGTAATAAATTATCAGCTTTTTACAACATTTCGCGCAAAGAAATTCTTATATACGGGCAGCTACCGTAGCAATGGTAAAGTTTGATTAAAAAATCATCGGTATTTTAGATGTAAGTAGTAACGATATAACGGCCAGAGAAGCAGTGGTAAATATCAACGAACTAAGATCATCCCAACGTAAAGTTAGCGTGCTTTCAATGTATAGTATTCTCTAGCTGCTCTAATTATATCTCGAGGCGATTTCGTACAATTTTTTCCTTTCATTTCTACTTCCAAGACTTGTTGCGATGCTTTGCTTTCTTTTTTTTCTTTTTTTTTTTTTTCTTATAAAGATAATAATAAGAATAATACCGAGTGAATGGAATATAATAAAAGAAAAAGAGAAGACAGAAAAGATGCTCAATTTGCTATGAAACGCGTAACGTAGTTAATTCGCTTGATAATCCATCAATTTTACTACCTAGAATCTGCTCTTCTAACACATACACAACAAACTGAATTCCCGCTATTAATTTCAATTTTCGCGAAAACTAATCTATTTAGAGGCAGGTACTCGTGCTTTACTATGCAACTTATTCTTCTCGATATTTAATTAATCGCTGTTGAAAAGTTTCATCCTTCAAATATTCAATTATTTGAAATTACATTTCACCATACTTCAATCCTTTCATTACAGCGTAGCGTCAATTTCTACAATATTTTGCGAAATTTATTCGCGACGTAGAATTAATCGGATTCGAATTACGTTGAGTTTTTTCTTCTAGTTCTTTTTCGTAAAAATTTTAATTAGGCTACGTTGAATAATTTTCCACGACTTTATGCATTGATTATGTAGAGTACCATTCGCTGTTGAATGATCGAATTCTCGGCGAATTCGATGTAATAACAGCATCGGTTTGATAAAAATTCAATAATTAATTTTATTCGTTCGTTTACTCGGCGGAGAGAAAAAATTCACCGAATTTTTGACTTGTTTTTTTCTTTTTGCCAAGTTGAAAAAGTGAGCGGCGATTAAAATTTTCGAAAATAAATTGAATGAACTTAGTATGAATCTGAACTCTGGAAAATTATTCTCGATAACTTGTTCCTTTACGAATAATTTAATTTAAAAAGTTGATTAGAAATGTTTATAATTTTTTTTTTATTTTTTCATAATTTGCCAAATTATTAAGAATTTTTTACAATACTGAAAAAAATTTTTTTCAATACAGATTCAATTAAGATACCGTAACACTATTAAGATGTTTAACGAGCCTGGTTCTATACTTTTATCCAAAATCAAAATATTTTGGAAGCTCAAGAATGTAACAACATATCAATCGTGATAACACAGCGGTTTTAGACTGACTGTAAAATCGTAGTATCGTAGTACTCAAGTCAAAATTTCAGCAAAAATATTTCTTTTTTTTTTCAAAAAAAAATTGAATATTTGAAAAGTTAAATTTTTTGAGATTTACTGAAAAATTAATACACGGTAAAAAAACGTTTAAAATGGCTTTTCCAGGTAAAAATATTTATATTAAAACAATTTCGAATAAAAAATTTACAAAAATATACATTCATAAGAATTTTTGAACATTTTAAGATTTCGAAACTAGGCTTATTTATATAAGAGACCTAAAATTTTCATCAAGTTTAGTTGACATCATTTTTCATTTTTTTTTTCACCAAGTTCTCTGAATATTGAGGGCATATTCCGAATACTTTTTTGCATAACCTCACCCTGCATAACTTCCATAAGACCAATGTAAAAGTTAGCTTTCCAGAAAAAGCTTTTGTACAAAGTGAGTAATACACGAATATTTGTAAAACTTTTAAATTTGATTTTTTAAAAGCCTAGTATAAAATTGTACGTAGCCGTTTCGATGTATTTATTATATTAATTTCGAAAAAATAGTTCAAAAATAATTCCACGTTTGAGCCATGTTGGTTAGTCACTAAACAGGTGGATAATTTATTAATTTTTGCTTAAATCTGAAAATCCCTACGCACGTTCGTTGAAAACTTCTTGAAGAACATTATTTCAATTTTGAAACATTTTCATGCATTCCTTACTTCACACTGAAGTTTTTTCTGAACAGTAAAATTTTACATTGGTCTTATGGAAGTTGAACGAGGCTTGGTTAGGCAAACAAGTATTCGGAATATGCCCTTAACAAAACCCAAAATAAAAACACTCTTAAGCAAACATTTGTAAAGTATTTTTTTAACGGCAAACTAAGTATGCAACTTTATTAACATCTTTCAAACCTGAACTTTTCGGAATAATTACCCTATTAACGGCAAACTAAGTATGCAACTTTATTAACATCCTTGAAAACTCGATTGTCCTCATAATAATTAACGTATTCACGGCAAACTGAGTATACAACTTTATTAACATTTGTGTAAGGTAAAAAAATTATGAGGGAGAGAAGAGAAGTGGAATAGTTTATTTTATGAGTTGAAAATCATCAGCGTTTCATTGAAGAAGATTTTTTTATAAAAATAAGAGATAAAGTAAACACCATTACGCAAGTTGAAGAATAATAAAGCTTACCTAATGTATTGATTACCATGTTTTCTTAAACAATTTTTTTTTAATCATTTTTAATCATTTTCCTGCAATTATTACCCATTTTTATCAAATTTTAGATAAATTGTCTTTTTAACAAACTTATACTTATTTTCAATGATTTTTAAATGATTTAGGTCAATTTTTGCGCATTTTCAATAATTTTTCATGATTATTGATCATTTTTTTCGCTTTTTACCCGTTTTTATCAAGTTTATACAAACTTTTATAGACCTTTCAGCGATTTTTTATCATATTTCAGGTCCATTTTAATTCATCTTTAAACATTTTTTCATGATTTTGGATGAACTTTTTACCCAATTTTCAATGAACTCGAACCATTTTTTTCATAATTCAAGACAATTTTCACCTGATTTTCAACATTTTTTTTTAAATTTTTGACCAACTTCATACTTATTTTTATCTAATTTTCACCAGGTTTTAGATGATGATTTCAGATAAGTGTTTTCATATTTTTGGTGAACTCTCGCCGATGTTGGTAAAGTTTTTACCCAATTTTCAATGATTTCCAAAAATAAAAGAAAAATACTTTATATCAATTTTTTCGCATTTTCAACACTTTCTTATGATTTTTAATCGACTTAGTGCACTTATTAACCATTTTCATCAAATTTTTTAATAAATTTCAGGTATATTCAACATTTTTTCTTGATTTTTGATTCATTTTTCATATTTTTGGTGAATTTTCATCCGTTTCGGTGATATGTTCAATGATTTTCAACAACTTTTTTAATAATTTAGATCAATTTTCAGGCATTTTTCAACACCTTTTCATAATTTTACATCAAAATTCTACACTTTTTACCAATTTTTGATAATTTTTAACGTTTTTTTTTTCACAATATAAGTTAATTTTTATCTGATTTTCAACATTTTTTCTTGATTTTTGACACTTTTCTTCTTTTTTTACACTTTTACATCAAATTTTAACTCAAGTTTTGATAATTTTTAACAATTTTTTCAATAATTTAGATCAATTTTCACGCATTTTTCAACATTTTATCCCAATTTTTGTTCAATTCTCAGCATTTTTTATCCATTTTTATTGAATTTTTACTAAGTTTTCCATGGTTATTGACGACTTTTGATATGGATATATCTTACGATTGGGAAAACTTTTTGTAAAGATACATTTTGATAAAATATTTTTAATTTTTGATTTGAAATTTTTCATCAAAAATTCACGATGAAAGATGATTATAAATTATTTTTACACGTTATTAAAAAAAGTAAAAAAGTTGAATAAATTTAAAAACATTTAAAAATAAAAAATTAACGACTTTTGTATTTTATGTTAAAATGTTTCTACGAATGTTTTATTAAAAAAATAGAAATAGAAGAAATCAAAAAATAATTAAATGGAAAAATTAAAAATTATCAAAAATTAAATATGTAGTTAAAACAATTAAAAAATTGAAAAATTTAAATTTTCGTCCAACTTTCGACGATTTTCAGCGATTTTTGTTCGAATTTAAATCAATTTTCACACAATTTTCCACTTTGTATGTATAATAGTCAATTTTTTACTTAATTTTCGATGACTTTCAACGATTTAAAAAAAAATTTACTAATAAATCGATTCTACAAAGTAGAAGAATTAACTTGATATCAAATGAATACCGAGTATTAGAAACTAATCTCTGATAATTTATGAGATACATTTTGTATATTTAACAATTTCGAGTTTAGAATTACATATTCATGATCTAAAATTTTTCCCTGAAACAAAAAAATGTCTTAAATTTTTTCGCTAAGCAACATCTTTTAGTAATAAAGTAGACAGTTATTTTTAATGAGAAAAAAATTCATTAGGTATCGAAAATGACCGGATAAAAAAGAAAATAGGAGGAAATCCTTTACAGAACGATTTTGAGAAATTTGGAAGGTACAAGCAAAAATCACTTTTCGATGTAAAAATTCAAAAAACTTCCAAAAAAATTAAAAATTACCACCAAGATATGGCTAGAGAATATTAAATATTCCAAAAGTGCGTTAATAAAAAAATAATAATAAATCATGTGATTCGTATTCAAACATAAAAAAGAAATACATCAACGAGTAGTTCTTTGCATTACGACCTAAAAAGGATATAAAAAAAAAAACAAGAGAACGGCGATACTTTTATCCCTTGTCGTGCATTTCCTTCGGTAGGTCGGTAGGTTAAGATACGTATCTATATATATATATAGATATATATATGGCAAACGAGACTCAGACGCGTGAAATACCAGACGATGGAAAACCAGCACACGAGAGTACATCCTCGACGACGTCGTCTAGTAATTAAAAGAAAAAAAAAAAAAAACCTAGGTTCGGCGAACTCAGGCTGGTGAAAATACTGTGTTTATAAATTAACGTCGTTTATATTCCGGCGCAATTTATCTTGTGAGTTTCGGTATTCGTGTATCCATCATTATCTGACGGAAAGCCCAAAACAAGACAGAGTTCTCGCGCAGAAAGAAGAAAAATAAAGAAGAAAAAAACACTTTAAAGAGCACACAGAATGATGAACTTAGAAAAGAAGAAGCATGGAAGAAAAACAAAACAAAAGAAGCTTAATTTATTAGAAAAAGCTTGCCTTTCTTTTAAGTGTTTCTTTTATATAATTTTTCTCCTGTAAACGTCTACTATAGTTCGCAAACATCTTACGTTATACCCATTAGTAGATTACTTTTTTGAGTAACGAGAGTACGTATAGAGCGGTCCGGCTTTGTATACAGCATGGCGCATCGTACGTCGTGGTGTGCAATGGAAAGAAAAAATTATCATTACAAGGATTTTTTTTCTTCTTTCTCTCTGTCTATCTTTCGCTCACCTCCTCCTTCCTTGTCGAGTAATTACCACCAATCATTCGCAGCGTACAACCAGTTCTACATCATAGACAGAAGTTCACCCGAGACAGATGGAGAAAAAAAATTGCGCATCGGTTAGAAAACGAAAGATATTTTTCAATGACAATTAAAAGCCAACGCAGCAGCTTTTCGCTGCGCTGCGAAATTCTTCGAGTAATTTCATTCGTGTCTGTTGAAATTACTCTACGTCGATTTAAATTTCAATAAAACGTTAATCAAAATTCAAACTACGAACCAACATTCTCGCTCTCGCCATTGCCAACCAAATTCGCACAACTAACCTGGTAATTTCATTGAAATTTATCATATTTTTATACTCAAACAACATTTCAAAACCATGAAAAGTAAACTACGCAATAGCTAACGAAACAGGAAAAATTACTCGAAGAAAAAGTATCTATGCTTGGATGAAGAAAAGCGTAAAAAGAAACAGAGAGAGAAAACGTAATTTCTATATTGATCCTGTCACAGCAGACTAGATGGTATCTTTAATGAAGTAACATTTACCGATGGCTTATCAGTCTGCGAACACTATCGCTAAAGTAAAAGATCGAAAAATTACGTCCAAAGTTGAACAAATCCACTACATTGTAAAAGCTAAATGAAAAGGTAACAAGAATCGTGATGCAACATACGTATCGTCGTATTTGATATCAAAATACGTACCCACGCTACGTTTCTGTATTATTTTTACTGCGATTTTTCGTACGTAGTTTTTGATTAGCAGGAGTAAAAATTAGAGAAATTTTAGAAGAAAATCACCAACAAAGATACGACCGTTCAAATCGTACCAATCATAACATTTCGAAAATACAAAAACGCTATCTATAAAATTTTCGAAAATATTAAGCCTATACGCGTACCTAGTAACGTGTTATTTGCTAAATTCATTTTTTTTTCTCGACGAAGACGAAAAAAATGAAACAAGCCGAATAGTGAAAATTAAATTAACTATATCTCTTTTCTTTATGTCCTACTTGAAATACATGGAAAAAAAAAGAAACTTCAAATCATGAATGGCTTTTCTTTGCATTACGAAATTATAGGCATAGAACTCATCACTCAAGATTATTGATATTTTTTTCAACAAATCTGTGTCTAACTTTCAGTAATTAGTATCATGAACCATCCTTATACACCTATTCTACTGCGCAATCTTTCCACAAACGTCATGAAAAATTATACGGATATAGTTTCAATAAGAACTTCAAACCTCTTTGAGACACTTACCCTTCTTTCAACGAAGGGAAATACCCGCGTTCAAAAGTTAGCTAAATGAGCTCCTTAAAAATTTCCATAAAATGATCAATCAAACTGACGAAGCTAGTACACAAAGGAACAGCGTTCATTTAAATTTTAGTAGTTCCATTCAAGTTATACAGATAGAAGAGTCCTGCGCATAACCGATGCTGATGTGAAAGTCGCCTAACTATCATGTCCATTACGTATTTAAGAAAAATCGTAATTTGGGCTAAATTTTTCACTGACGGGAAACGAAGTCATAATAGTTTTTAAATTCCATAATTTCAAAATATAAATATTGTGATAGATACTGAAGAGCACCATCCCCCCTCCTCTTTCTTAATGGTGAAATGTCACAGTTCTTGAATCTTAAAAAAGTACCACTTATTGTGAGATAGTGCTAAAAAAATTATGTTGAGTGGAAAAATCCACTGTCGTCCCATCTCTTCCCTTATAATGAAAAAATATGTTTTATTAAAGAAAAAGTGTAATTTTAAAACGTATTAAAAGGAAATTTTTGAAATTCATGCCCATATGAAATGACGACAAAGGCATACTTACATGTTTTTTTTTTGGAATTTTCCAGTCACAACAAAAAAGATGTTTAAATCGCTACGGTTTTGAACTCAAGGACTCAAATTGTGCATTTTTATATATAGTTATTTTCCAACTTTTTTGAACGATGGAAACTGCTCAAAAATATAAAAAGTCTTCAAAAAAAATTACGCACTTTTCCCTTTCAGGGGAAAATTGTAGATCAGGGATATGTAACGATGAAAACATTATGATGATAGTTTATGTGATGAACGTTTGTGATGATATGTCACTTCATTAAAAATGCACACCACCTGCTTACCACTTTCTCTTCATATTCACCCAACTTGGATATTTTCACATAAAAGGTAAAAATCAATCACTACTCTTTCATCATAAATTTTTTGGCACACTTGACGTTTCATCAAAGATGTACATCATTTACTCGCCGATTTCTCTTCACATTCATTTAACTTGAACATTTTAACATGAAGTGCAGAAATTAAAAACCATCACCATAAATTTTTTCACACTTAACATTTTACAAATAAATGAATAAATTCATTTTTCCATTTTTTTACCGTTTAGTTTTTTTGATTTTCTGATTATTTTAATTTTTTAATTTTTTCAAGTTTTTGATTTAATTTTTTTTAATTGGACATTCATGTTAATATTTTAACATGAAGTGCAAAAGTCATTCACAATCATCTTTTATTACGAGTTTTTGATCGAAAACTTCAATTCAAAAATCTTAATTCAATTTCACACTTATTTCATACGTTCGAACTTGAAATCATAAAATCAACCATTACTCTTCTTAATTCCTCTTCGCACTTGAC